>VZRJ01009497.1:73375-111562 GCA_013397565.1 Ptilonorhynchus violaceus | reverse complement strand
GAATTCCCTGGGGTGGGAATTCCGAAGGCAGCGCTCTCCCAGCTGCTGGGATCACGCTGGAAGATCCCACTGGGAAAGAGAAACACCACCAGCCTGGAAAACACTGGGACAATCCCAAGGCCCGGGATAACCGCAGGCAGATCGGGAACAACCCCCACCTCAGCATTTAGATCCGGGAAACCCCACGGATCCATCACCGCCCATTCCAGAGGGACGGGTCGTTCCACAACCGCGATTCCCGGCGGGAAACTCCTCCATGCCCACATTCCCTTCCTTCCCTTCCGAGGCTGGGAATACGGGATCCCGATCCCTCCGGAGCGCCGGCCGCAGGCGTGGGTTCCGGCGGAGAAGATGTTCCACACCCACCGGCGCCGGCGCTGGGTGCGGCTCCGCCGGCGCCACCCGGAACTCCTGGAAACCGGGAAAAAGGTGGGATGAGGCGGGAAAAGGCGGCGCGGGAATGGGGACGCGTCCCGATCCGGGATTTTGTAGGATCTGCTTTGCCGTGGGGATTTTTAAGGGAGACGATCCCGGCGCGCTGGGGGTTCCGCGGGAAAATTCCGGGTTCCACGGGAGCGGGGAGCGTTCCCGGGGGTTGTGGGGAGGGATGGGAATGTCCTGGAATGTTGGGAGATGGGGTTGGGTCGATATTCCCGGCCTGTTCCTGTCCCGTTTCCCTCTAGGTGGTGCCGTTGGAGCGGGAACGGCGCGGCCGCGATTCCCTGCCCCGGCCGCTTCCCGAGGGCGCTCGCGTTCCTTCCCGGGAATTTTTCCGGGATAATTGTAGGGGGGGCGCTCTGCTTCCCGTGGATTTCATGGAGCTGGGGAGGGAAAGCCTTCCCGGGATTGTGGGGGATGAGCCAGGGGGGAATTCCAGAGGTGGAGCCGCTGGTGCTCCGCAGGCCTGGGCGGGATCTGGATCCGTCCTTGATCCATCCCGGCCCGGTGATCCCATTCCAAGCGGGATTCATCCCACGGGTTGAATTCCCAGGGGAGGATCCGGCAGGGTGCAGGGTTGGATTGTGGGAATCCAGCCCCTGGATCCTGGGAAATCTCCGAGGCCGGGTTGGACGGGGCTTGGAAAAACCTGGGATAGCGGGAGGTGTCCCTGCCCATGGATGGGGTGGGAATGGGATGGGATTGAAGGTCCCTTCCCACTCCAACCATTCCAGGATTCTGGAGCCAGGCTGGGAGAGCTGGGAATGTTCACCCGGAGAAGGGAAGGATCCAGGGAAAACATTCCAGAGCCTAAAGGGGCTCCAGGAGAGCTGGAGAGGGACTTGGGATAAGGAATGGAATGGCAGGACACAGGGAATGGCTTCCCACTGGGAAAAGGGAGATTGGGGTGGGATATTGGGAAGGAATTCCTGGCTGGGAGGGCGGGGAGGGGCTGGGATGGAATTCCCAGAGAAGCTGTGGCTGCCGCTGGAGCCCTGGGAGTGTCCAAGGCTGGGTTGGATGGATTTGGATCCAGCTGGGATAGCGGGAGCTGCCCCTGGATGGAGCCGACCAACCCTTAAATCCCTTCCCACCCAGAATTCCACGACAACCTTCCCGACCCAAACCCAACAACCTCACAGCTCCATCCCCCCCTAAACATTCCCACAATCCAACAATTCCACCCCTCCATCCCACAATCCCAACCCTTGGGGGCGGGACACCCGGAACCACCGACATCCCGAAAAACGCCGAATCCACGGATCCGGGGCGAGCCTGACCCTCCCCACCCTCATCCAACAGCACGAGCAGGAGGAGCCGGAGGGGGACGGTTGGGAATACGCTTCCCTCTTCGGCTGGAAATTCCATCTCCGCGAGCGCCGCTCCGACTCCTTCCGCCGGCGCCGCTGGAGGCGCAGGATGGAGCCTCTGGAACGCGCCGGCCCCGCCGCCGTCTTCGCCTTGGAAGGGGCTCTGGTAGGGAATTCCCACCTCCCATTCCCGAGTTTTTTCCCACCCCCCCTTCCTGGGTTTTTTCCCACCCACGTTCCCGAGTTTTTTCCCACCGCCATTCCCGAGTTTTTTCCGTGGGAGCAAAGCTGCAGCTCCTCAAGGGCCGCCCTCTCTGTTCCCCCGTATCCCAAGTTTTTCCCGCTCCGGCTTTTTCGGGAAGCGGCCGAAGCTCCTGTTTTGTGTTTTTATGGAATTTTTTCCCCTCCGTGTTTGGGTTTTTCCGCCTTTTTTTCCTTGCTTTGTTTTTTCCCTTTATCCGGCGTCGATCCCGTTGGGATGAGAGCGGCTCCGTGGTGTTTCCCGGCTCCCGGTGGGATCGTTCCTCCTCCCTCTGGGAATGGGATGGGAATTCTCAGCCGCGGGAATCGCTCCTTCTCCCAAATATTTCCTCCAGAAATATTCCAAAGGGGCGATTGGGAGGCGATGAAAAGCTGGGATGGGAGCACAGGGAGAGGGAAGAGCCCCGGGTGGGGTTGGAAAGGGATTTGGGAGAAGGAAAACGGAGCCGGAGGAGGATCCGGAGCACCGGGAGGGCTCATCCCGGAAAAAACGAGGATCCGGAGGGTCCTTCTGGCTCGACTTCCCGGAGAGATTCCGGTTGGATTTGGGAATATTCCTCCTGGGAAGGGCTGCCCGGGGCGGGATCCACCATCCCTGTGGATGCAGCACCGGGGAGCGGTCGGAGTCGGGAATCTCCGAGGGCTTTCCCAGCCGGAATTCCGCGATTCCCGGCAGCGCCGGAAACCCGAATTCCGCGGGGGGATCCCATCCCCCGGCTCCGGAGGCCATCCCGGCATTCCCGACTTTTTCCCTGGCAGGGGGGCGTGCCGGACGACAGGAGCGACGACGGCAAATCCGACGGCAAATCCGACGGAAAATCCGCGTCCGCCCTGAGCTTCGGAGTGAACCGGCCCACCATCTCCTGCATTTTCGACCGTACGGATCCGACGGCTTTTCCCGGAAAAAAGCGGGAAAGGAAAGCCGGGAAGAGCGTGGCGGGAAGGAGGGAGGGCGCGCGGGAATATCCGCGGGGGGATCCGAGCCGGGATCGGCCGGAAAAGGATCCAGGGGCTCATCCCGTGCGCTCTTCCCGGTTTTTCCGGCAGGCGGGAATCGCTTCCAGCTGCGCTGTTACCTGCACCAGGCGCGGGATCTCGCGCCCATGGACAAGGACGGCTTCTCCGGTGAGTCCGGATCCGAGCCCGGATGTGATTCCCGGAGCGCAGGGATCGTTCCCGGGGTGGGGATGCTCCCGCTATCCCGAATGGATTCAGGTGGATCCAACCCGGCCGTGGGCGCTCCCAGGGATCCGGGAGCGGCCACGGCTTCTCTGGGAATTCCAGCCCAGCTCCTTCCCGCCCTCCCAGCTGGGAATTCCTTCCCAATATCCCACCTTTCCCAGTGGGAAGCCATTCCCTGTGTCCTGTCATTCCATTCCTTATCCCAAGTCCCTCTCCAGCTCTCCCGGAGCCCCTTTAGGCTCTGGAATTGGCTCTGAGGTTTTCCCGGAGCTTTCCCTTCTCCGGGGTGGATGCGATGGGAAAAAATTCCAGAGGGTGCCGGGATTTAATGGGGACCTCGGAGCAGTCAGGCCGCTCCTTCTCCGGCATCCTCAGGGAATTCCCGGTTGGATTTGATCCCAGGGAAGGTTCCTTGCCCATGGGATTATCTTTAAGGTCCCTTGGATCCCAAACCGGTCTGGAATTCCAGGATTCCAGGATTCCTCAGCATCCCCCTTCTCCTGGCTGGGCGGGAGGGCGGCGATCTCTGGGGTTTGGGATTTGGGGAAGGAGCAAAGGGAATCCCGGTGGAAAACGGGGAATTCTGACATTCCCAGGATGGCGCCGGTGTGGTCGGGACATCCCATGCCGGGTTTTTTTGGGATAGGAATGAGTCGGAATGGGATAAATCCTTTTATCCGTGGGATTGGGTCGGATAGAGGGGGAATATCCCTTGGGAATGTGGCTGTGGAAAAGGAGGATGTGCCGGGAATTATCCCTGGGGTTTGACCCAGAAAATCCCACATCCTCATCCCTGGGGGCTGGAAAAGCAGGAAAAGGGAATTTTGCTGCCTCTGGATCCGAGCAGGAGCCGGGACAACGCGGAATGTCCCCCTCAGGTGGCACCAAATCCCGGGAAAAGCGTCCCTGGAGCATCCCCATCCCTCCAGGGCTATCCCTGCCCGCTTCCCACTGGAATTTTGAGGGATTCGGGTGGGATTTCCCTCCAAACCCTGGGATTTCGGCCCATCCCGGGAGCGCCGAATCCCGGCCGGACCAGGGGGACGATCCCAAAATCCGGGAATCGGCCGATCCCGAGGCTTGGCACGAGGGGATTTTTCAGGAATAAACCCCCCGGAGCATCCAAACGATCCCGGGGCGTCTCCTCCCACCTCCCCTTCCCACAAAAAACTCCTTGTCGGGAACGGGAACGGGAACGGGGGAGGCGGGAACGAGCTGAGCTCACGGATCGGGAGGGGAGTCCGGGATCGTTTCCCTTTGGAAAAATCCCGGCCGAGTCCAAGAGCACGGCACAAAGCGGGATTGTGATTCCCGGAGCCGGGACAAAGCACAAAGGAGTTCGTGGAAAGGGCTCGGCCGTTGGAAAAAGGGAAACATTCCCGGCACTCCCGGCTCGGGACAAAGGAGCTTTAGAGAGGCTTCCATGGAAAAACAAAAAAAAAAAGGAGGAGAAGGGAGGGAAAAATGGAAAAAAAAAAAAAAGGGAATCCGAATCCAAATTCAAATCCAAGGGGGTTTTGTTGGTTGGGAAAGGTTCGGGTTTGGCTCCAGATGGAAAAATGTGTGGAAGAGGGAAAGGCTCTTCCCAGAGGGGATTGTTGGGAAGTGGAGCGGCCTCGGATTGTTCGGAGCGGAGCTGGGGGGGATCCAATGCCTGGATCCTGAAATCCTGGGAAAGGGGGGAAGGGGGGGAGGCTGGGATCAGCCGGATCTGCAGCCAGGGGGTTTCCTGGGAGCTGCTTCCGGGGGGTGTGGGGTGATCCTGGGATCTGAGTCCAGGGATTTGTGGGATAATCCTGGGTTCTGCTTCCAGGGGGGTGTGGGATGATCCTGGGATCTGAATCCAGGGATTTGTGGGATGTTCTTGGGTTCTGAATCCAGAGGTGTGGGATAATCCTGGGATCTGAATCCAGAGATGTGTGGGATAATTCTGGGATCTGAGTCCAGGGATTTGTGGGATTTTCCTGGATTCTGAATGCGGGATTGTGGGGTTTTCCTGGGATCTGCATCCAGGTCTGTGGGGGATAATCGAGGGATATGTGGGATAACCCTGGGATCTGCATCCAGGGATTTGTGGGATGTTCCTGGGTTCTGAATCCAGGACTGTGGGATGTTCCTGGGATCTGCATCCAAGGATGTTTGGGGTTTTCCTGGGATCTGCATCCAGAGAATGTGTGGGATAATCATGGGATCTGAATCCAGGGATATGTGGGATAATCCTGGGATCTGAATCCAGGGATATGTGGGGTTTTCCTGGGATCTGCATCCAGGACTGTGGTGGATAATCCTGGGATCTGAATCCAGGGGTGTGTGGGATGATCCTGGGATCTGCATTTAGGATTGTGGGGTGTTCCTGGGATCTGCATCCAGGGATGTGTGGGATAATCCTGGGATCTTCTTCCAGTGGGGTGTGGAGTAATCCTGGCAGCTGCATCCAAGGATATGTGAGATTTTCCTGGAATCTGCATCCAGGGATTTGTGGGATGTTTTTGGGATCGGCATCCAGCGACGTTTGGGGTTTTCCTGGGATCTGCATCCAGGGATGTGTGGGGTGTTCCTGGGAGCTGAATCCAGGGATTTGTGGGATTTTCCTGGGATCTACTTCCAGTGGGGTGTGGGATGATCCTGGGATCTGCATTTAGGATTGTGGGGTGTTCCTGGGATCTGCATCCAGGGGTGTGGGGTTTTTCTGGAATCTGCATCCAGGGATGTGTGGGGTGTTCCTGGGAGCTGAATCCAGGGATTTGTGGGATTTTCCTGGGATCTACTTCCAGTGGGGTGTGGGATGATCCTGGGATCTGAATCCAGAGACATGTGGGATCTTCCTGGGANAATCCAGGAATGTGGGATGTTCCTGGGATCTGCATCCAGGGGTGTGGGGTTTTTCTGGAATCTGCATCCAGGGATGTGTGGGGTGTTCCTGGGAGCTGAATCCAGGGATTTGTGGGATTTTCCTGGGATCTACTTCCAGTGGGGTGTGGGATGATCCTGGGATCTGAATCCAGAGACATGTGGGATCTTCCTGGGATCTGAATCCAGGGACTTGTGGGATGTTCCTGGGAGCTGCATCCAGGGATTTGTGGGATGTTCCTGGGTTCTGAATCCAGGGATTTGTGGGATAATCCTGGGATCTGCACCCAGGGATGTGTGGGATGCTCCTCTACCTCCCAGCCAGGAATTCCATCCCAAGATCCCACCCCAATCTCCCCTTTCCCAGCGGGAATCCATCCCCATATCCCACCCCTCCATCCCTCATCCCAAGCCCCTCTCCAGCTCTCCCGGATCCCCTTTAGGCTCTGGAATGTTCTCCGAGCTCTCCCTGCCTCCTCCCAACAATCCCACCCTTCCCACCCCCCCTTTCCCACCGACACCTTTGAGCTTGGAATTCCCAATTCCCAGCGGGATGAACCGGGCATCTCCTTGCTCCTCGAGCCGGAAGGAGCTGAGAATTCCCCAAAATCCCTTGGGAAGCGCTCGTGGATGAGGGCGGGAACGCTGCCCGGAGCTGGAATCCATGCTGGAATTCCGTTCCCGGCAGATCCGTACGCCGTCGTCTCCTTCCTGCACCAGAGCCAGAAGACGAGGGTGGAAAAGAACACCCTGAATCCCATCTGGGATCAGACCCTCATCTTCCATGAAATCCAAATCTTTGGGAATTCCCGGGACGTGGCCGAAGCTCCTCCCGATGTCCTGGTGGAAATCTACGACCGCGACACCTACGTGAGTGCGGGAACGCCGGGAATTCCCGCCGGGAATGCCGCTTCCAGGGGGGGTAGACCTCGGGATGGGCGTTCCGGAGGGCGGAATTCCCGGGAAAAGCCACGGAAGCGTGGTTTAAAGTGGAATTTCGGCGTGGAAAAAGCTCGGGATGAGTGGGAATCGGGAAACGCCCTCTGAGGCCAAAAAGCTTGGGAATGATGGGATTTTGGGGGGGGTCGGTGGCGGGAATTGGAGTCTCATTCCCGGGAAAACGGGGCTGGAGCCTGTCCCGAGCGCGGGAGGGGATTGGGGCGGGAAGCGCTCGGGATGCGCCTTGGGAATATCTCGGGAATCCTTGGCCCTCTCTCCTCCTCCTTCCCACCGGGAAAGGCGGACAAAGATCCCATCACGGAGCCGGGAACGGGAATTTCAGGAGCTGCCAAAGTCTCTGAGCTCCCGCTCTGGAAAACACGGGATAAGAATTCCACCCCCCGAGGCAAAATCCCTAAAAAAGCGCTTTTCCAGCCTTAAGAATTCCAGGGAAAAGCCGGAAAACGGCGGCTCCGTGGCCACCGATCCCTTCCTTTCTCCCTGTCCCAATCCTTCCCGATTTTTACTGGGAGTGGGAGCTCGGGGATGGATTTTCCCGGGGAAAAAAAGGACGGGAAGGATGATCCCGCTTCCCACCGTTCCTTTCCAGGGAGCGGATGAATTCCTGGGCCGCTCCGTGTGCCGGCCCGGCCTGGAGCGCTCTCCCCGCCTCTCCTGGTATCCCGTGGTCAAATCCGGTCGGAATGCCGGCGAACTCCTGGCGGCCTTCGAGCTCATCCGGAGGGAAAAGGTGAGATCCAGCCCGGAGTCCGCCTCTGGAATGCTCTGGAATTCCGCCTGTGCAGTTTTGGAGCTTTGGAACCTTTGGATTTGTCCCTTTTTTGAGGGATTATTCCATAGGTGGAGCCTTTCCAGCTGGGAAAAGGGGTGGTTTAGGCTTGGAAAGCTGGAGAATTCCAGGTGGGATGGGCTGGGCGGCTCCGCCTCTCCCGGGACAAGGCCTGAGGGGGTCTCAGGGAGATGGGAATTCCCCAAATCCATAGGGAATGCTGCCCTTCGCTTGGAATTCGTGTCCGGAGGGGGTTTGGGAAAGCCGGAGCCGCGCTGGCTTTTCCAAGGGCTGGGAAGGGGATGGAAAACGGGAGACTCAATCCCTGCATCCCGGGTTTAACCTGGAATGGGAATCCCACGGTTCCCTTTTCCCAGGAATTCCCCACTCGGCCTCTCCTTCCCCCTCATTCCTTAAAAATCGGGTGGGAAAGGCCTTGGAAAGGCCTTGGAATGGGATGTGCCCCCGGAGGAGCTGTTTGATCCCACGGGAATCATCCGGGTGGATTTGCTGCTTCCCGGCTGGGAAAAAAGTCCGGGATTTTTGGAGGTGGGAATGGAAGGGGCGGATGTTTCCCTGCCGGAAAAAAGCGGGAATGTGAACGGGAATTGTGTCCTCTCCCCGCAGCCGGCCGTCCATCCCATCCCTGGATTCGAGGTAATTCCCGACTCCTCCTGGCCCGTCCTCCATCCCAGCTCCATTCCCGGGATTCTCCTTCCAGCCCTGGGGCGATCCATCCGTCCTGTCTGTGGGAATTCCCTTAGGATGAAGGGAATTCCCTTGTAGGGATTCCGCTTTTCCTCGGCTGATTAAAAAACCGGGAAGGAGCGGGACGGCTCCTTTGATCCCATTCCAGCATCCAGAGGATCCCATGGAGATGCTCCAAGGGTTGGAGCCGGGTTGGGAAAGCTGGGAATGTTCACCTGGAGAAGGGAAGGATCCAGGGAGAGCTCGGAGCCGCTTCCAGAGGCTAAAGGGGCTCCGGGAAAGCTGGAGAGGGATTTGGGATGAGGAATGGAGGGACAGGACACAGGGAATGGCTTCCTGCTGGGAAAGGGGAGATTGGGGTGGGATATTGGGAAGGAATTCCCGGCTGGGAGGGCAGGGAGGGGCTGGGATGGAATTCCCAGAGGAATTTGGCTGCCCCTGGATCCCTGGGAATGTCCAAGGTTGGGTTGGATGGACTTAGATCCAATTGGGACCCACGGGAACGGGATGATCCTTTAGATCCCTTCCCATTCCATGATTCCATTCCATGACCAGCTCCCATTATAAACCTTGGGATGGGCTTAGGGATGGGAATTCCTCTAATTCCGTCCTCTCCTGCTTCCCAGAGCGAGCTCCCCTCCAGCCTGGATGAGGTGAGTCTTTGCCCTTTCCTTGCTTTTCATCTTGGATACGGATCCAATTTGCCTCCCTGGGGTATCCATGTTTTTCCTGGATGGATCAAGCCGGGACAATCAGGATTTCAGGAATAGGAGCGCCCGGCAGCGGGAATGTCGGGATCCGTTTCCCCTCCGGCGCGAGGCGTTCCCGATCCTTCCGAGCCCGGAACGCTGGGCTGAGCCTTGGCAAATCCCAGTTCCGAGCTTTTCCCAGGGAATTTGCTGCGGATGGAGCACGTGCTGGACTCTTCCCGTTCTTCTGAAGGGAATTTGCATCCCACATCCCTGGGAAAAATTCAGGGATGGGTTGGATGGAGCGAGCTGGGATAGCGGAGGTGTCCCTGCCCTTGGATGGGATTTAAGATCCCTTCCAACCTAAACTATTCCAGGATTCCATCATTCCCATCATTCCCATCATTCCCATCATTCCCATCATTCCCATCATTCCCATCATTCCCATCATTCCCATCCCATGATCAGAATCCCAATCCAACCTCGTGCATCCCACGGATCCGGATCCAAGGATGGCCACGAGGTGAAGTCGGGGATCTCGGGAAAACTCCAGGCGGGGAGAGGGAACATTCCTTGGAATGTCGTGGAGCCGTTCATCCCAAAATCCGGGAGTTCCCAGCCCCGCCCGGAGCCGCATTCCCGGGAAAGGCTGGATCGGATGGGATCCAAAGTCTGGAATTTGAATTCTGGTGTTTTGGCGGGAATTTTTCCAGCCCCAGCCGCCTTTCCGTGGGAGCTCATCCCGGTTTTCCAGGGATGAGTCGGTGCGTCCGTAATCGCCTTTCTCCTGGTTTTCCCTCTGTTTCTTCCCGGATTGGGAATTCCACGGCTCCGCATCCCTGCCTTGTTCTCCGAGGGGCTCCTCCCATGGGTGTCTCGCTCTTCCCTTCCCGGAATTCTGGCAAAATCCCGGCAAAATCCCAGGAAAATCCCAGCAGAGCCTCTTGAGCAGAACCCCCATCCCGACCCAATTCCAGAGGCCAAATCCCAAGGATCCAATGCCTCATGGATGCTCCTGAAGGACCAGGCTGGTCCCATCCTTCTCCGTTTTTTGGGAATGGCCTCCTGGGGCTAAATCCCCTCCAAAATCCCGGATCAAAATCCGGGTGGGATTCCAGGATTTCCGGAGCTCCTTTCCAGGATTCCCTCTGCTTGATCCTTGTTGCACCCATCCCAGCTTCCAGGGGTTTTCCTGGATTCTCTTCCCTGCCTGGGAATTGCTTCTTCCCCGCTCCCATCCCGATCCCTCCCCGCTCCCGCCTCACCCCCCCGGCATTCCCTGCTCATTCCCATCCCTCCAATGGAATATTAAATCCTCCTGAATTCGTCTGAAATCCGGGAGAACGCCTGGAAAAGCAGCGGGAGAGGAGCAGGGACTGAGGAAAGGCTTAAAAAATCCCTGGAATGCTGCAGGATTCCAATCCCGGTGGAACCTGGAGAGGGTGGGCGGGGCCGGGAGCTCTTCCCGGAGACATTCCCATGGGATTTGCCGAAGGATGGATCGCCGAGCTCCCTTCCGACCCAAACCATTCCGTGATTTTGTGGCGGAGCAGCCCGGAATGAACATTTTTTTGGGAATTATGGAGTTATCCGAGGTAGCTCCTCACTTCTCCCTTCTCCTTCGGGTTATCCCGGATAAAATTCCCGTTCCCTGCCGGCACCAACCCGGGAGCGCGTGGATTGTGGGATGGAGGAGCGGATTGGGAATTCCAGAGGTTTTGCTTTCATTCCGGCCTTTGCGGGGGCTCGGAACTGGGAGATGCAGGAAAAGAAGGATCCAAATGGGAAGGAATTCCGGCTCCTTCGGGAAGGGAAATTGGGAATCTCTCCCCAGATTTGGGATGATCCGGGTGGAATTCTACCCGAGGATTTATGGATTATCCCTGAGTCCTCTCCTGGGGATTTATTGATTCNGATTTATGGATTATCCCTGAGTCCTCTCCTGGGGATTTATGGATTATCCCTGAATCCTCTCCTGGGGATTTATGGATTATCCCTGAATCCTCTCCTGGGGATTTATGGATTATCCCTGAATCCTCTCCTGGGGATTTATGGATTATCCCTGAGGCCTCTCCTGGGGATTTATGGATTATCCCTGAGCCCTCTCCTGGGGATTTATGGATCATCCCCGAGCCCTCTCCTGGGGATTTATGGATTTATGGATGAGCAAGAGCCCCTTCCCACATCCCGCATCCCGCGGTGCTGCTCCCGCTAAACCACTTTTTTTTTGGGAATTTCCCATCCCAATCCCGCTGCTTCATCCCTTTCCTCATCCCGGTTTCATCCCAACATTCCCTAAAAGAGGTTGGACCTCGGAGGGCGGATCCCTTGTAATTCCCTGGGAAAGGCTCAGGGATGTTGATCCCTGGATTTAATCCCAGGATTAAAGGGATAAACCCTTCCAGGATCTTCATCCCGCCATTCCTCATCTCCCCCCATCCCAAACTTCCCGAGGGAGACGAATTGCGCGGAGATGGAAATTCCAAGCGGATCCGGGATGGGAAAGGGGATCGATGTCCCATCCTGGCTTTTCCTGACGTTCCCTTTTCCCGCAGTCCGCGGATTCCGACCTTCCCTATCCCCCTCCCCAGCGGGAGCCCAACGTTTACACCATCCCGGAGGGAATCAAACCGGAGCTGCGGCGCACGGCCATCGAGGTGAGCCGGGAATGAGCGCCGGGAATGCCGCAATTCCCGCCCCTCACCTGGAGAAAAGGAGGCTCCGGAAGCCTCCACAAATCCCTGGCGGGAGGGGCCAGCCGGGATTTGGGATCTGCTCCCAGGATGAGGAGGAAGCTGGGCTTGGATATCAGCGGGAATTTCCTCATGGAAAAGGTGGGCAGGGATTGGGAGTGCCCAGGGAAGTTTGGAGACATCCATGGAATGCCGAGGTCGGGATTGGATGGGCTTGGAGATCTTTTCCGACCTCGCCCATTCCGTGTTCTCCTCCATGAAAACCGGGAAGCGAAGCTTTTCCTTAGGCTTTGCCGTTCCCGTTATCCCGCAGATCCTGGCCTGGGGGCTCCGGAACCTGAAGAGCTTCCAGCTTTCCAGCGTGAGCTCTCCCAGCCTCCTGGTGGAATGTGGCGGGAGCCGCGTCCAATCCGGAGTCATCCGGAATGTCAGGAAGAATCCCAACT
Organism: Ptilonorhynchus violaceus; assembly: GCA_013397565.1. Classification (NCBI taxonomy): domain Eukaryota; kingdom Metazoa; phylum Chordata; class Aves; order Passeriformes; family Ptilonorhynchidae; genus Ptilonorhynchus; species Ptilonorhynchus violaceus. The sequence goes on along the minus strand of VZRJ01009497.1, from coordinate 99,256 downwards.
TCGACGTCTGCGTGCTCTTCATGGAAGCGGTGAGATCCCGGGAAAATGGGTCTTGGGAAGGGGCCTCAAATCCCATAAAAATGTTTCTTGGGAAGGGCCTTAAAATCCCTTAAAATTGGATGTTGTGGTTGGGAAGGACCTGGAAGTCCCATAAAAATGGGTCTTGGGAAAGGCCTCCAATCCTGGAAAAATGGGTCTTGGGAAGGAGCTCAAATTCCCATAAAATTGGATCTTGTGAAGGAATTCAAAATTCCATAAAATTGTGTCTTGTGTAGGAGCTTAAAATCCCATAAAATGTGGCTTGGGAAGGACCTTCAAATCCCATAAAAATGGATCTGTTGAAGGACCTTCAAATCCCCTACAATTGGATTTAGTGAAGGACCTTAAAATCCCATAAAAACAGATCTTGTGGAGAAGGACCTCCCAGTCCCATAAATTTGGATCTTGTGGAGAACGACCTCAAAATCCCATAAAAACGAAGGACCTCAAAATCCCACAAAAACAAAGGACCTCAAAATCCCATAAAAACTGATCTTGTGGACAAGGATCTCACACTCCCATAAAACCAAACCCTGTGTCCAGCAACCTCCAAATCCCATAAAACCCGAAATCGCTTCTTCCCGAATTTTTTTTTTTTGGGACGCCGCGGAGCTCCCTCCCTCCCTTCCCGACCTCATCCCGTCCTCCCATCCCTATTCCCGCAGCTCCTTCCCAAGGAGAGCCTGTACAGCCCCCCCATCGTCCTGAAGGTCGTGGACAATCGGCCCTTCGGCCGCCGGCCCGTGGTGGGCCAGTGCAGCGTCCCATCCCTCCGGGAATTCTACTGGGATCCTTCCCGGCGGGATGAGGGAGAGGCGCGGGAGCTGCCGGGTACGTGGGAATGTCGGGATCCGTGTCTGTCGTGGGGTGGGATGGGATGGGATGGGATGGGATGGGATGGGATGGGGGCCGATCCGAGTGCATCCAGCCCGGCTGTAGGCGTTTCCAGGGATTTGGGGGCGGCCATGGGTTCTCTGGGAATNCTCCCCACCCTCCCAGCTGGGAATTCCTTCCCAATATCCCACGCCAATCTCCCCTTCTTTGGTTGAATCCATTCCCTGTATCCTGCCCCTCCATGTCCTTGTCCAAAATCCCTTTCCTGACTCCTTGGAGCCCTGGATGGGATTGGGATCATGGAGATGAACTGTGGGTGGTGGGAATGCTCTGGGATGAATTTGGGATCATGGATATCAACTTGGGATGGTGGGAGGGGTCTGGATGGGATTGGGATCAGGGAGATGAAGTTTGGGTGATGGGAATGCTCTGGGATGAATTTGGGATCATGGAGAAGAACTTTGGATGGTGGGAATGCTCTGGAAGAGGTTGGGATCATGGAGATTTGGGTGGTGGGAATGCTCTGGGATGAATTTGGGATCAGGGAGATGACCTTGGAGCGGTGGGAAGAGCCCGGACGAGGCCGGGATGGCTCCTGGAGCCGGATCCCGCCGCGTCCAGGCCCCGACATTCCCGAATCCCGCGGCTGACGGGGCGCTCCGCTGGCAGGTGCCGGGAGCCTCCCGCGGGACGACGTCCTCATCGACGTGGACGCCGGGGAGCCCCCGATCCCGGCCCAGGTACGGAAAACGGGAAAATCCCGGCTCCGGGGAGGGCGCGGGGACGCGGCGCTGCCCAGGGGAGGCCGGATCCGCTCGGATCCGCTCGGATCCCTCCTTTTCCGGCTTTTCCGTGTGTTTTCCTGCCCTTTCCGCGCCCGCGCGACCCCGAACTCCTCCTCGTTCCCGACGTTGGGAATGAGGGGCCGGATGGGCTTTCCCGAGGGAGGGGAGACGCTCTCCGTGCCGGGCTCTTCCCAAGGGAAGCCAAAATTCCCGGAGGTTCCATCAGCCTCACCCCGTGGCCGGGTCCTCTTTTCCCAGTTTGGCTCTGGGCGGGAATTTCCCACTTCCGGTCCCTCCGTGAATCCCAAATCCATGGAGGGGGGTGGTGTCATTCCCACTCTTTGCCATGGATTTGTGGGATCTCAGCTTTCCCTTGGGAACGGATCCAGCTGGACAAAGCGCCGGAGCTGCTGGAGCTTCCCAAATCCGTAGGCCTTGGATTCCTTCTCCGGCAAAAGAAATCTTTGGGATGGAGCTGCCAGATCCGGATGCACGGATCCGGAGGCGATCCCGGTGGATTTGGAATTCCCAGAGTGGCCGCGGCCGCCCCTGAATCCCTGGAAGTGTCCGAGGCCGGGATGGATGGGATTGGGAACTTGTCCCTGCCCGTGGATCGGGGTGGGATCGGATGGAATTTAGAATTCCAGGCTGGAATTCTGTGAGGACGATTGTGGATTTGGGCTTGTCCGTCACGGAGGGACCCCTTGGAATATTGGCCCTGAGATGAAGGCAGCTGGATGGGGGATTTTTTGGGAATTTTGGGGAATTTTTGGGAATTTTGGGGGATTTTTTGGGAATTTTTGGGAATTCTGAGTGGCACAGCAAGACAGTGGTGCCCGGGGACCTCTCGTGCTCCGCGCCGGATGTTGGATCCCATCCATGGAGCTCCGGGGGGAGGCGACGGGAAAAGCGGGAAGAGACGGGAATCTCCTTCCCAGAGCCTTTCCCTTCCCAGAGCCTTTCCCTTCCCGGAGCCTTTCCCAAATCCAGCTCCTCCTTAGGCTCATCCCGAGCTCCGCTTTTGTGCCCTGGCACGGGCGGGAGGTTGAAATTCCAGGCGGGAATGAATCCCGGGAAAGCCGTTCCTTCCGCCGGAGCTGCTCCTCCTCCTCCTCCCATCCCGGCTCCGGCGGCTCCGGGCGGGAATAGGGCAGGGAATGCCGCTCCAGAGGCCACCGGGACTCGTGTGAGGTGATGGGAAGAAGGGAAGTGGCGATTCCCGACCCTCTTCCCGCTCCCGTCCTTCCCGGAATTTTGCTCCAAAGGCGCTTTTCCCTCTTTCCCGGTTTTTAAGGTCGGAGCGATTCCCGAGGGTTTCTTTGGAAGCTGGAGGCGCTTCCCATGGAATGTCAGATCCCCGCCGCTCGTCCTGCGTCAGAATTCCATAGGAATTCCATAGGATCGTGGGATGGGTTGGGTCGGAAGGGGCCTCAGAGCCCATCCCGTCCCTGTTCCCGTGGGATACCTCCCATTATCCCAGATTGCTCCAGCCCGGCCTTGGAAAATTCCAAGGATGGGGCAGCCGCTGCTTCCCAAAGAAGTTACGGATCCCTCCACGTCCAAATCCGTGGAAAAACGCTCTTTCCCTGGCTCCGCTCTCCCTCAAATTTTGGGATGCTCCTTGTCCCGACGGAGAGCAGCCCACCCTGGATCGATCCATGCATTCCTTGGAAAATCAGGAGCGCCGTCCCACCTCGGCAACTTGGGATTTGTCCCGGGAATGCGACCCCCCCGGAGCTCCGGGACACGGAGGGAATGAGATTCCCCGCCCATCCGGAGGAATTTTTGGAACGGGAACAAGCGGGAATGGCGCTCCATGCGGGACCGGAGCGCTGCGGGCAGCCGGATCCTCAAAATTCCGTGGCCGCCGTCGGATTCCCGATGGATTTGAGGAGGCGCCGCCATCCCGGAGATGCTGCGGGATAAGGAGCGGATCCCGGATCCCGGATGTGGGAATGTGGATCTTCCGGCAGCATCCCCATCCCGCTGGGGGACAAGGATGCGATCCTGGTTTTTTTTTGGGAGAAGCCGGTGACGCTCCATGGGATCCCAAGGTTTTATCCCGTGGTTTTCCCGCTCCAAACTTTCCCTGAGCATTGCCTGGGGGGGATCCCGGGGGTTTTTCCTGCTATCCCAGGTGGATTTTGGCTGGAATGCCACCGGGATCCAAGGTTGAAACAGGCGGATGCCGCATCCCTGGAAGCCTCCAAGAAAAACTTGGATACGGCTTGGAGCATCCCGGTCCCTGGAAGATGCAGGAAGGGGTGGGAATGGGATCACCTGGAAGGTCCTTCCCAACCCAAACCATTCCACGATTCCCTGGATTTCTGCCTCGCCCCTGGGGCTCTCTTCCCAAAAATCCCGGAGTCACTGGGATCTCCGGAGCTTCCCGAAACCTCCCAGGGATTTTGTGGGAACAAAACCTCTGGATGGGATCACCCCTCCCTTTATCCCCCCGGGAGCTGCTCCCAGGAACGAGGAATCGGCACCAGGATTCCCAGAAGGAATCTTTGGGATCAATACTTTCTTCCCTGGGGCAGCTGGAAGAAAATCGGGAATATCTCCAAGCTCGGATTGAATTTAGGGAAGAGCTCAAACGGGAGGAAAAACACGGAGAGGGACTCGGCAAAGCCATTCCAAAGTGGAAAATCGTGGCTTTTTTTTCCCTGGAAAAACTTCCTGAACAAATCCCGGGCCAGGAATGGAATTGTTGGGTTGGATCCCAGATTTTCCCATCTCCGTGTGGTTCGTTTTTCCCGGCTGGATGCAGCTCCAGCTCCGTGGGGATCCTTCCACCCGATCCCGCTCCTCCTTCCCGGGAAAAAGGGGCCGCATCCCAAGCCGAGCGGCGCCGGGATCGCTCACGGATGCGATTCCCGCCGCGGCTCCGGAGTTTTCCTCCCTCCTTGCCGAGCCTGGCTCCGCTCCCTCCTCCGACGGAACAAAGGATCCCGTTGTTGCTTTCCCTGGAAAACAGGGAAAAGGAGCCGAGGTGGAGCCCCTCCCGCTCCCAGGGCTCGGAGCGCCGTGTCCGGCTCTTCCAGGCGGGATGAGGAGCTCATCCCGAGCTCAGCCGGGGTTGAAGCGCTCGGGAATCTCATCCCGGTCTCCGGATGTGACAGAAATCCGCCAAAAAACTCATGGAAAAGCGATTTTTCCCGGATAATCCCGCCTGGTTTGCTCCTTTGGGAGACGAGCGGGGATTTTGGAATGGCGGGATTTATGGAAGAAGCCGCTGGATCCGGCCTTGTCCTTCCTGCTCCGCTCCCGGGCTTCTCCGAGGGGTCATTCCCACGGGAAGCGGCTCGGGAAGGACGTTCATGGATCCGTGGGATGAGCTTCCCACGGATTCCCTCTCCCTGTGGATAAATCCGCCGGAGAGGAGCCGTTCCCAGCCGGGTGGGAAACTGATCCTTAGGGAATCTTTTCCCTGGGGAGCAGCTGGGATTTGTATCCCAAGGAATGATGCCGGAACGGTCCGGATCGGTGGGATCACCGATTTTGGGGATCAGCCCGGGCTGGATAACCGGGAATGCCGTCGGGATCGGCCTGACGCTCCAAGCCGGCTGTTTTCTGGGAGAACCTCTCGTTTCTCCGCCTTTTCCGCCTCCGAGGGATCCTTGGAATCCAGGAACGGCCCCGGGAAGCGATCCCGGGTTTTGGTTTGCGGAGGATGAGCTGGGATTGGACCTGGATCTTGGTCCTGAGCATTCCCAATCCCGTTCCAACCCCCCCCAGCTCAGATCCCGCCTCAAATCCCGGGATAACTCCCTGCGTTCCCAGCCCTCGCTATCCAAGGAAAAGCCTTTCCTCCTCCAGCAATCCCTAACAGCTTTTCCATATTGTGCTGGGAACATCCCAAAAAAACCTGGAAATCAGGGATGGGGATCCCCCCCAATCCCGGGCGGCGCCGTGGGGCGGGTTCAGGATTCGCTTCCCAAATCTGGGAGGCGCCGCTGTCGTTTTCCCGGGATTTTGCGGCGGGAATGAGTAACTTTGGGATGCTCCGCAGGAGGAGGAATTCATCGACTGGTGGAGCAAATTCTACGCTTCCACGGGAGAGAGGGAAAAATGTGGGAATTACTTGGAAAAGGGATTTGACACCTTGCAGGTGAGTGGGGCTCCTCGGGATTTCCTTCTCCACGATTTCCTTGGAATGTTGGGCTTTTTTTTCCCCATCTGGGTTCAAAATAAAAAAGTCAAACGGGTTTTTCCCGGGAAAATTCCGTTTCCTTTGCTGGGAAACTTCCGGAAATCGGCACTCGGGAAGCGCCTCGGGGAATTGGCGGCCCGGGAAGGGGTTGGGAATGAGGAAAATCAGGGATTGCTCAGGGAAAAGGGGGAATTCAGGCCCAGGGAATGCTCGGTTTAACACCAAGGCCCAAACGGGGAAGATTTCCCTGGATTTTAAGGAAAACATTCCCAGCTGGAAGATCTCCATCCGTGCAAAAACCTCTGGGACGCCTCGGCTTCGTTTGGGGCGTTGGGATAGGCTGGAATTTCTTGCATTCCCAAATTTTCCCGTCGCTTCCTCGGCGACGACGACGGGGAAAATTCCCGGGAATTCGCCCCCCGTGGGTTGTTTTTTCCGGGAATCGGGGAGTTCGACTGGAATCTTTTCCAGGTGTACGAGACGGAGCTGGAAAAGCTGGAGGAATTCGAGCACCTCTCCGACTTCTGCCAAACTTTCCAACTGTTCCGGGGCAGATCCCAGGATTCCGGAGACGACCCCTCGGTCGTGGGGGAATTCAAGGTGGGATGGGCCATTTTTCCATGGGTTTTATCCAGAGGGGTGGGAATTGGGGGATTTGCCGGCCCGAATCGTTCCGGGATCCCGTGGGTTGGGGCGGTTGTGGAATCCTCGTCCCGGGAAGTGCTGGAGGGATGGGGATTGGGAAAAGCTGGGATAGCGGGAGGTGTCCCTGCACATGGATGGGGTGGGAATGGGATGGGATTGAAGGTCCATTCCCACCCAAACCATTCCCAGATTCTGGAGCCTCTCTGCTCTGGGAGAGCTGGGAATGCTCACCTGGAGAAGGGAAGGATCCAGGGAAAACATTCCAGAGCCTAAAGGGGCTCCGGGAGAGCTGGAGAGGGACTCGGGATAAGGAATGGAATGACAGGACACAGGGAATGGCTTCCCACTGGGAAAGGTGGGATATTGGGAAGGAATTCCCGGCTGGGGAGGGGCTGGGATGGAATTCCCAGAGAAGTGGCCGCCCCTGGATCCCTGGGAGCGCCCAAGGCCGGGTTGGATGGACTCGGATCCATTTGGGATAGCGGGAAAATCCAGACCCTGGATGCAACGGGACAATCCTTACGCTCCCTTCCCACCCAACCATTCCCCAATTCCACGACTCATTCCCATCATTCCCATCCCTGAATTCCCACCTCTTTGCCAGGGCTCCTTTAGGATTTACCCTCTTCCCGAGGATCCGAGCGCGCCGGCGCCGCCCCGGCAATTCCAGCAGCTCCCGCCCGCGGGACCCCAGGAATGCCTGATCCGGGTCTACGTCATCCGAGCCTTCGACCTCCAGCCCAAGGACTCCAACGGGAAGGTATCCCGGCGGGAATGCTCCGGCCCGGATTCTTGGAACAGCTCAGCCCTCGTTGGGTGAAATTTGGGCAAAATTTGGGTGAAATTTGGGTGAAATTTGGGCAAAATTGGTCAAAATTTGCGTGTTCGACTGAAAGTTTAGGAATTTTTCCCTGTTTTCTGCCTCTGTTGGGATATTTGGGAAGTACAGGGGTTAATTTTTGCTCCATCCATGGGGATTTTTGGGATCGGTTCAGTGAGTTTGGGGTTTGGTTTTGGGGTTTTTGGTGGTTTTTTTGAGGAAGGAAAAACATTCCCGTTTTTCCCAAGGCTCTTTTTGGCAGGATTTGGCCGGTTTGGAAGCGAAATTCAGGGAAAAAGGGAATTGCTTTGAGTGGAAGAGGGAAATGGGTGTTTGGTTTTACTCCAAAGCCTTCAAAATCCAGGGAAAAATCTGTTTTAAGTCTCTTTGTTCCACTGGAAAACGGGAAAAATTAAGGAATGCTGCGGGAAATAAATAGGAAAAATAGGTGGAAAAATAACAAATAGAAATGGAAAATATTTGGAAAATTAATGTATATATTCCATAGATATGGAATAGGTATGGAATATATGGAAAAACACAGGAAGAAAATCCAGCTGCTTTTGAGTTTTCCCACTTTATTTCCAATGGATTTGGAATGGAAGGGTTCGATTCCTGAGAAATCTCCCATAAGCCGTTCCCGAGGATTAAAAATAAGGGAAAAAAAAATGGGATTTTTCCATTAAAAAAATAAAAAATCAGCGGGAAAAGGAAAATCAAGGAAAAGCGCTGGGAAACTTGGCCCGGGTGGTTTTTTCCCGGGAATTTTTGGCTCCCTGCAGATCCAGGCGAAACCTTTACGGTGGAATCGGATCTTTTTCCCTGGAATTTTTTTCCTTCCCCCCACGAAAAACCAGGATGAGTTTCCCCACGTTCCAAAATTCCCGTGGAATTCCCGGAATCATTGGAGCCGGGAGAGTGGGGCGGGACTTGGAGCAACCTGGACTATGGAAAAAGGTGGGATCGGGATCCTTCCCGATCCAACCCATCCCTTGGGATTTGTGTGCTCATTCCCATTCCCGCTTCCAGTGCGATCCCTACGTGAAGATTTCCGTGGGAAAGAAATCCATCAGCGACCAGGAGAATTACATTCCCTGCACTCTGGAGCCGGTCTTCGGGAAGTAAGTGCGGATTCCGGGTCGGGATCCGTGGGATTTCTTCCGTCTTATCCAGGGAATTGTGCCGGAGCTTCCCGTTATTCCGATCCGCACCCGATTCCAGCTTGGAGCGACGTGGGATAGCGGGAATGGGATGGATTTTAAGGTTGTTCCCGCTCCACCCGTTCCGTGATTCCCTTGGGATTTCTGGAGCCTGGATGAGCTCGGGGTTGGTTGGACTTGGAATTCCATAGGGGAGGAATCTGGATCATCCCACGGAGGAGGGAGGAGAGTTTTGGGAATTTCTCCTCGTCCAGGAGCTTTGATCCGATGTCTGATGGAAAAACCATGGAGGCTCTGGAATGGGACGCCTCCAAATGTTCTGGAAAAGGATTATCCATGGATAATCCCTCAGAGATGGGATAAAAGCCCAAGGATAACGGGTTTATCCTGGGAAAAGGCGTTTGGAAGGGATGGAAAAGGAGCAGGGAAGGCAGAGGGAGGCCGAGGAAAACTCAGCTCTGGGGGGGGGGTTTGGTGTCCCAGAAAATCATGGAATTATGGAATATCCTGAGTTGGAAGGGCCCCACCAGGATCGTGGATCCAACTCCTTCCCTACACGGGACAATCCCAACAATCCCAGCTGGGAGCGTTGGGAATGTGCCCATTCCCTGGGGAGCTGTTCCAGTGCCTGTTCCAGCCTCTGGATGAGGAAATTTTTCCCGATATCCAACCTGAACCTCCCCTGGAACAGCTCCAGCCGTTCCCTGGATCCTGTCACAGGGAGAGGGATCGGAGCTGCCCCTCGGGATGAGCTCCAGGCTGCCGAAATCCGGGATTGGGAGCAGGGAGTTGTGCTCCAGCACAGAGCGGGATCAAATCCCGCTCCCGGGAAAATCCATCCGCTTTTCCAAGGCTGCTCCCGCCGGCTCCGGCTGCCAAGGCCGGGACACCTTCCCAGCAAAGCGAGCTGGACACGGAGCGAGGTTTCCGTGGGATATCGGGAAGGAATTCCTGGCTGGGAGGGTGGGGAGGGGCTGGGATGGAATTCCCAGAGAAGCTGTGGCTGCCCCTGGATCCCTGGGAATGTCCAAGGCCGGGTTGGACGCACTTGGATCCACCTGGGATAGCGGGAGGATCCCTGCCCACAGATGGGGTGGGAATGGGATGGGATTGAAGGTCCATTCCCACCCAAACCATTCCAGGATTCTGGAGCCAGGTTGGGAGAGACACTCAACCACCCAACCTCCCATCCCACCCCCGCCGGCTCGGGATTGGCGTGGATCCGGATCCGGATCCATTCCCACGAGATCCCCACCCCCCCTCTCCCGGGGGCGTTTTTCCCACTCTGTTTTCCCAGGATGTTCGAGCTGAGCTGCACCCTCCCTTTGGAAAAAGACCTCCGGATCGCCCTCTACGACTACGACCTCCTTTCCAAGGATGAGAAAATCGGGGAGACGCTCATCGACCTGGAAAACCGATTCCTATCCCGGCACGGAGCGCGCTGCGGCCTCCCCCGCTCCTACTGCCTGTGGGTACATCCCAGGAACGGCCCCGCATTCCGGGATCGGGATGCTGAGGTGGCCGAGGGGTCGTCCAGGGGGTGGTGGCGCTTCCCGGAGTTCTGGCTCCGCTTGGAATTCTGTGGGTGTCCGCAGGGAGAGCCCGGCTCGTCCGTGGGGTGTTCCGGAGGGTTCGTGCGGATGGGATCACCGGGGAGGGAATGGCTCGGGAAGGNGCCTGGATCCCTGGGAGTGCCCAAGGCTGGGTTGGATGAACTTGGATCCACCTGGGATAGTGGGAGGATTCCTGCCCATGGATGGGGTGGGAATGGGATGGGATTGAAGGTCCCTTCCCACCAAAACCATTCCAGGATTCTGGAGCCAGGCTGGGAGAGCTGGGAATGTTCACCTGGAGAAGGGAAGGATCCAGGGAAAACATTCCAGAGCCTAAAGGGGCTCTGGGAGAGCTGGAGAGGGACTTGGGATAAGGAATGGAGGGACAGGACACAGGGAATGGCTTCCCACTGGGAAAGGGGAGATTGGGGTGGAATATTGGGAAGGAATTCCTGGCTGGGAGGTGGGGAGGGGCTGGGATGGAATTCCCAGGGAAGCTGTGGCTGCCCCTGGATCCCTGGGAATGCCCAAGGCCGGGTTGGACGGACTTGGATCCACCTGGGATAGCGGGAGCTGTCCCTGGATGGGCAGGGGTGGGATGACCTTTAACCTCTTTCCCACCCATCCCATTCCATGATTCCATGAATCCCTTCGCTTCCAGCTCCGGCCCCAACCAGTGGCGGGACCAACTCCGCCCTTCCCAGCTGCTCCAGCTTTTCTCCCTTTGGAACAACTACAAAGCTCCCACCTACCAATCCGACCGGATCATCTTCCGGGACCAGGAATTCCTCCTCTCCGACCTGGGTAAGGCGGCTGCGATTCTTCGGGATAACGGAATTTCCTTTATCCATGGAGACCTCACCGGGATCGGGGCCCGGACGTGTCCCGATCCACGTCGGCTCTGCCCTTTTCCCGAGCTCCAAATCCCGGGATTCAACCCAAACATTCCATCCGGGAATGCTGAGCTGGAGTTTGGCCAAATCCGACGCTCCCGGAGCGGGAAGCTCCATCCTGATATTCCAGCTGCTGCCGCTGGAATGTCGTTTTGGGAACGGTCGCTAGGGGGAGACAGCATCCCACGCATGGAGCTGGGAATTGCCTCGGGATCAGGGGGGGATCAGGGAGCAGCTGGGATCGGGATCACCGACTTCCGCTGGCAAGGGGAAAAGTTCTGGAATTTCGGGAATATTTTGTTCCCACCAATCCCACACCGATGGCGACGCTTTGGGAATCCTGGGATTCGCCTCGTGCCCGTCCGAGCCGACATTCCCGAGCCAGGAGTTGCCTTTTTTTTGGGAATTCTCTGCTTGGAGGCACAAAAAGGGCAGAGGTGAAATCCCAATCCTGCACTTGGGATTCATGGAATGGGTTGGGTGGGAAGGACCTTAAGGATGATCCGTTCCCAACCCATCCATGGGCAGGGACATTCCCGCTATCCCAAACGGATCCAAGCCCCGTCCAACCCGGCCTTGGACAATTCCAGAGATCCGGGGGCAGCTCCTTTCCAGCTTCTCCTTATGGAAAAATTTCCCAGGGAAAGCCGCGGGTCTGGAATGCAGCTGTGAGCTCCGGAGCCAGACCGGGAATAAATCTGGGAATGAACCGGAGGGGTTCAACACCAGAGCCGGGATTTCACAATCCCCTCCCCCCCTTTCCCGGCCCGTTATTCCATAACTCCCGGATTTGCTCTCCGGGAGGGGTCGGTTCTTATCTGGGCCGGGATTCCGGAGCTTGGGAAAACGTCGGGAATGAGCGTGGCTGGCTGGAGTTAAGAATTCCAAGGCCCGGCCGGGAAAGGAGCTGGGATATCTCACCCGGATTTTGTGGAGTTGGGATAATATTTATGGAGCGCCCGACATTCCAAAGGTCCTGGAAGGGGCACGGCCGGGTCGGGGTGGGATCGATCCCGGCTTGGGATGTGGGATCTTGGAATGGTTGGAGCAGCAGGATCAGGGAATCTTGGAGGTTGGGAAAGGCCTTTGAGGTGGAATCAGGGAATGGTTAAGGTTGGAAAAGAATTCCAAGATGGAGTCCAGCTTTATCCAAGGGTCACGTCCGGTTGTTCCTTGGAAAACTCCAGGGATGGGGACTCCGCCCTTTCCCTGGATAGCCCATTCCAAGGATAGGGCGCCGTGTCCGGCAGTTATTCCGGATGTGGAATGGGATGGGGAGGCAGGAGTTGGCCGTCGGCTGTCCCGGGATGGATGGATGGATCCCGACCGGCAAGAGAAGGCGGGAATGTCGGGAATGTCCGTTATGGAGGAATCTGGGATCATTTGTGGCGGGATCGGGGGTTGGTGTGGAGCAGCTGAGCAGGAGGAGACAATTCCAGGTTTTCCATGGATGGAGGAGCACAAATATCCTGGTGGGAGTAGGAATTTGGATCCATCCCAGGCTGTGCTGGAAGTGTCTCCGTGTCCTTCCTCCCCTTCCCATTCCCACCTTTCATCCCAAATCCAGCCGAGAAAAAACAGGATCCCACAGGGAGCTCATCCCTCCCTGCCCGGCTGAAGATCCCAGATGGGTTGAAATTCCGGGATAAATTCTTGGGAGCGGGAATGTGGGCGGAGGGCTTGATGGGAATTCTGATTTCCGGGCCTTTAGGAAAGCCGGAATCCAGGAGCGGGATCAGACGTTGGATTCTCCTTTCCGTGGATTCCCGCTGGATCCTTGCCCTGGGATTTGGGGAGTTCCCACGGGTTTTCCTGCTGGGAATGGGATACTGAGGGGTTCCCACGGGTTTTCCCACTGGGAATGGGATACCGGGGGATTCCCACTGGGAATGGGATATCAGGGGATTCCCACTGGTTTTCCCACTGGGAATGGGATACCGGGGGATTCCCACTGGGAATGGAATACCAGGGGGTTCCCATGGATTTCCCCACTGGGAATGGAATACTGGGGGTTCCCACTGGTTTTCCCCCTGGGAATGGGATACCGGGGGATTCCCACTGGGAATGGGATAGCCGTGCTGGATTTGGGAACAGCCTCTCCAACTCTCCCCACCCGGCCTCGTGGCACGACCCCAAACCCATCCCGCTGGGACCAACCCTTCCCTTTTCCCCGCGGCAGACGCCGGCAAAGCTCCGGATCCGCACGCGGGCCCGGCGCGGGAGCGGCTGGCGCTGGCGGCGCTCCGGGAGCAGGGATTGGTTCCGGAGCACGTGGAGACGCGGAGCCTCTACAGCCCCCTCCAGCCGGACGTGGAGCAGGTGGGTCCTGGAATGTGGTCGGGATGAGCCCCCGGAGAATGGTTAGCGGATCCGGGCGGATCCGGGCGGAGAGTCGGGTCGGGAATGCGCTAAAAGTGCTGGTGGAGGATTCTCCTCAGAATCCCGGGATTGTTGAGGTTGGAAAATCCTCCGGGATCAGCGAGCCCATCCCCACCTTGGCCCTGAGTGCCACATCCAGGAATTCCATGGAATGGCCACTCCAAACCCCCCCGGGCGCTTCCAAGGCCTGACCGCCCTTTCCATGAGGAAATTCCCGCTGATATCCAACCCGACCCCCCCCCAGCACAGCCGGAGGCCGTTCCCTCTTTTCCTGTCATTCCCTGGGATAAGATCCCAATTCCCACCCCGCTCCAACCTTTCCAGGAGTCATCCAGAGCCAAAGATCCCCCCTGATCCCGCTTTTCTCTGGGATGAGCCCCTTTCCCACCTCCCTCAGCCGCTCCTTATGGGATTGACATCCATCACCACATTCCCAACTATCCCTAAAATATCCCTTCCGCGGAAGGATTCCGGTTTTTCCCAAGCGGGTGTCCCGGTCTGGAATCTCCCGAAGCTTCAGGGCTCTGTTTTTCCACGCAGGGAAAGCTCCAGCTGTGGGTGGATCTGTTTCCCAAATCCCTGGGACATCCCGGCCCCCCTTTCAACGTCACTCCGAGGAAAGCCAAGAGGTGACTTCCCATTCCCTGCTCACCTTTGGGAAGGGCCTCGGGAATGCTTGGAAATCTCCGGTGGGGATGGATTCGCCCGCTTGGCTGGGATGGGATCATCTCCAGGGAAGCGGCTCCGGCGGGGAAATCCCTCAGCGGGAAAAACCGGGCTGAGTTTTCCCACTTTTCCCGGTTTTATTCCCGGGATTTTCCAGGTTCTACTTGCGCTGCATCGTCTGGAATGCCAAGGATGTGATCCTGGACGATCTGAGCATCACCGGGGAGAGGATGAGCGACATCTACGTCAAAGGGTGAGCGTCCCATTCCCGATTATCCCGCATTCCGGAGGCGCGGGAGCACCCGGGAAGGGGTTCGGGTAATCCTTGGATTGAGGTTGTTGGGATAGGCACGGATCCCGCTGGGATGGAGGGATCGTCGCGGCTCTCCGGCCGTGGATCCGCGCCGATCCAGCTCCGGATCCAAATGTTTGGAATATTCATCCCTGCTGAGCCCCTCACCTTTTCCTTTGGATCCCCGGGATGCTCCCGTGGTGATGTTTTCCCTTGGATCCTTTGGATGTTCCCACTGAGATCTCTCCCAGCCGTGGAGATTTCCTTGTTTGCTCCTTCCCAGCTCCGTTCCCGGGCTCATTCCGTGCTCTCCTGGGCTGATTCCCAGGAATTCCCATTATTCCCGGAAATCCTCTGGCACATTCCCATTCCCCGCCCGGCTCCATCGTGGTTCCATCTCGTGGAATCCCAGCCAAGGGAATTCCCGATTTTTTGCCTTGTTGGGATTCACGGGCGGGAAGAGGCGGGATTTGGGAGCAGACCGTAAATCCCCCTTTTTCCAATCCCGATTTTCCTCCCGCGAATCCGGAATTTCCGCTATTCCCGTCAAATCCGTTCTTACCAGCTCCTGTGAAGCTGCTCCCAAAAAGCCACTGGAAAAGTGGGACCATCCAGGGATTGCCGAGATCCCCATCCCGATTTTTCACATCCCTGATGTCCAAACAAATCTTGGAATGAGTTAAAAAATTCCCTCGGCTTCCGGATCTTCCTTCCCAAAGGAAAGATAATCCTGAAAAATCCTCTGGGAAAGGGGTGAAATGATCCTTGTTGTGCCTGAGGATCCTCCCCATGGATCAGGGATCCGGTGGCAAAGGGAGCGCGGTGCGGGGATCGATCCTTCCATCCATGGCTGCCTCTGGAAAAGGGGCTGGAGCCCATCCTAGGGTGGATATTGGGGAAAAATCCTTCATGGAAAAGTTGTCAAGGAAGTGATGAGAGCTGGGAATGTTCCCCTGGAGAAGGGAAGGATCCAGGGAAAACATTCCAGAGCCTAAAGGGGCTCCAGGAGAGCTGGAGAGGGATTGGGATAAGGAATGGAGGGACAGGACACAGGGAATGGCTTCCCGCTGGGAAAGGTGGGATATTGGGAAAGAATTCCCGGCTGGGAGGGTGGGGAGGGGCTGGGCTGGAATTCCCAGAGAAGCTGCGGCTGCTCCTGGATCCCTGGGAATGCCCAAGGCCGGGTTGGATGGACTTGGATCCATTTGGGATAGCGGGAGGATCCCTGCCCATGGATTGGGCTGGAATGGGATAATCCTCAAGATCTCTCCCATCCCACAATTCCACAATTCCCACCCCGCAGCCCTTCGGCCACCATCCCATTCCCACTCCCATCTCCACCTTCTCCCAACCCCCCTTCCTCCAGAGGCGAAACCTTCCCCTTCCTAACTGCCAATTCCCAAATTCCCTGCTCCGATCCCGCTTTTCCGCTGGTTCCCGGCAGGTGGCTGGCGGGACACGAGGAGAACAGGCAGAAGACGGACGTGCACTACAGATCCATGGGGGGAGAAGGGAATTTCAACTGGAGATTCGTCTTCCCATTCCAATATCTCCCGGCCGAGCAGCTCTGCCAAGTGGCCAGGAAGGTGAGCCCGGAATTCCGCCTGGGAATTCCGGGAATTTTAGAAGCGTCGCCCGGTTTGCCCCCCCCCGGGGGGGGGGGGGGGTTGGGGCGGGGGNCCCCCCCCCGGGGGGGGGGGGGAGGTTGGAGCGGTGGAATTGTGGGAATTTTCCCCACCATTTGGATTTTGGAGCAAATTTTGGGGGAAAACGGCGTCGGAGTTTTGTTTTCCAGAGGGAAATGTTTGGGGGAAAATATTCGGGGAATGTTTTTCCCCAAAAATGTATTTGCCCCCAATATATTCCCCCCAAAAAATATTGGGAAAGGTGGGATGTTGGGAAGGAATTCTTGGCTGGGAGGGTGGGGAGAGGCTGGGATGGAATTCCCAGAGAATTTCCCGTGTTATTCCCAAAAATATTTGGGGAATAACGAGGGGAAAACTTCCCCAAAAAGGCAAAAAAACCGGGAATTTCCCTGGGGAAATTTCCCACAGGGAAAACGGGATTGGGATGTCCCGTGGGAGGGGAGATGGGAGGAAAAGCTTTGGATTGGGATTTGGGGAGAGGATTGGATCGGGGAGCGGGAGCGGACGGGATTTTTTTGGGATGGGGTTTTGATCCCCTCGTTCCTCCGCTCGCTCCCGGTTTTCCTTGGATCCGTTGGCGCTGCGGGATGTGGGGTTGGGATGGGTGGAATAACATGGGGGGAAATCGGACGGCGGGAATGGTGGGAATTCGGGAAAATCGGACGTGGAATTCCAGAGAGGAGGGAGACCATCTGGAATTTCAGAGGATTCAAGGATTAAGGGGAATAATCCAGTGGGAGGATCCCTGTCCATGGATGAGGTGGATCCGGATGGGTTTAAGGTCCCTTCCCGCCCGAAGCATTCCATGATCCCGTGATTCTTTGGGATCTGGGGACAGCAGGGACAATCCCGGCTTCCTGTGACGCTTCCCTGAGGGATCCGAGCCCTCCATCCCTCGAGGACGGTCTGATTTGGGATATCAGCGGGAATTCCCTCATGGAAAGGGTGGTCAGGCCTTGGAAGCGCCCAGGGAGGTTTGGATTCCCCATCCCTGGAGGATTCCAAGGAATTCCTGGATGTGGCACAGGGCCAAGGTGGAAATCGGGCCTGGAAAATCCTGGAGGATTTTGGAGGAAAATCCTGGAGGATTTTCCAGCCTCAGCGATCCCGGGATTCTTCATCCCGACTCCCAGGGATCCCCGCAGTGCTGTTGGATGCTGAATTCTCTGCCACGAGCGCAGATTTTCCGTGTCATTCCCACATTTTTCCATGGATTTGGAGGAAGGTGAAGTTCGGCACTGCCGGCGCTCAACGCTCGTCGTCCTCTTCACCTCCGTGCCGGAATTGCGGGAATGGGAATCTCCTAAGGATCCTCTTTGGGAGCTCACGGAGTTTAATTTTGCTAAATTAAATTCAATTAAATTAAGGAATAAATTTTTGCCGACACCTTCCGGAATTTTCCTGGATTTTCCACTATCCTTGTCCAAGAGTTGTCCAGAGCCGGAACTGCCTTGCAGAACCAGCTCGGGACGCTCCGGGAATTCCAGGATTTCTGGGAGACGAGAGCCAAACTCTTCCTCCTTTTCCCAACAAATTTGATTTTCCCTCTGTTTTCTTTCCGGGCGGGATTTTAGGAACATTTCTGGAGCTTGGACAAGACGGAAAACAAGATCCCGCCCCAGCTCATCCTCCAGATCTGGGATAACGACAAATTCTCCTTCGACGATTATTTGGGTGAGTCGGGAATTCCGGGATCCATCCCTGGGAACAAAATATCCGGGCACGGATTGCCCGGAAAAGCCGGGGCCGGAAATCTCCGTGGCCGGGTTGGATGGGGCTTGGAGCAAGCTGGGATAGCGGAAGTCGGGAATTCGGAGCGGGATGGTTGAAATCTGGGATCATTCCATGTTTTAAGGACCCATTCCGTGGAAATGCCTCAGCCGGGATTCTCTTCCCTGCAGGATCCATCCGGATGGATCTCAACCGGATGCCCAAACCCGCCAAGACGGCGGAGAAATGTTCCCTGGATCTCCTGGATGATTCCCGCTGCTCCGTGTCCCTTTTCCAGCAGAAAACCATCAAGGGTTGGTGGCCCTGCCTGGCTCAGCGGGATCACGGGAAAATCCTGGCGGTAAAACGGCTTTTCCGTGGTTTTCCTTGGAATGTTCGCTCCCATTCCCAGCCCGGGAAGCGTCCAAGCGGGGTTGGAAGGGGTTTGGAGCATCCTGGGATAGCGGAACGCTGCCCATGGGTGGGGTGGGATGGGATGGGATTTAAGGTCCTTTCCAATCCGAGCCATTCCATGAAAATTTTGAGGAGGGCCAGGCCGGGATGTCATGGATAAGGCGGGAAATTCCGTTTCCCACAGGGAATTTTGGGGATCCAGCCGGGCCGTCCTGTGGTTGGCTGGAATTTTTCCAGCGCCCTGCACAGGGTTTTGTGGGATTTGTGGGATTGGTGGGATTTTGGGAATGTGCCACCCGATTCGACTCCGTGTCGCACGTATTCCCAAGGATCCCGCATCCCAAGCGCCTGGAAAGAATTCCAGCTGTGCCAGCGAGAGATGTAAAGGTTTCTGGGCTCCTGTTCCCGTTTTTTTGGGATGGTTCCATGCAGGGGAGGGAAACCAAGCTGGGAATTGGGTCCATCCACCAGAAAACCCCAAGCTGGTTCCTGGAAAATCGGGAATCAGGGAATGGGGAAAGCCGGGATGTGGCACTCGGACCCGGCTTGGCCTCGATCTCAGAGGTTTTTCCAAGCTCAGCGATCCTGGGATTTTGTGATTCCCCAAACTCGGCTGTCAGTGGGATTTGGGATTTCCTGGAGCATCTCCGGTGCCGGGTGGGGGATCTCTGGAATTCACCCTTCCTGGGATCCTCCCATTGTCGGGAATGCTTTGGTTGTGCTCAAAATCCATTTTCCTTTCCCAATCCCTGTTTTCCCACCTTTTTTTTTGGATAATAAATCGGGTTTTGTTTAATCCCTGCCCCTTTTCCCAGGGCAAACTGGAGATGACGTTGGAAATCGTGGCGGAGCGGGAGCACGAGGAGCGGCCGGCCGGGATGGGACGGGATGAGCCCAACATGAATCCCAGGCTGGAGGATCCCAAGTAAGGACAATCCCGCATGGAAAAGCAAGGGCCAGGAATGGAATTTCACGCCAGGGCATGGAATTTTTGAGGGGCAAATGGGAATTCTGAGTTTGCAGTTGGAGGGAACCGGGATGGGAGGAGGGGAGACTGTCCGGGGGAACTGGGAAGCTGATCTGGATCGCCAATCCAGTGGGATTGGGAAGCTGGTCTGGAGCACCAATCCAGTGGGATTGGGAAGGTGGTTTGGAACACCAATCCAATGGGATTGGAAAGCTTGTCTGGGCCACCAATCCATTGGGATTTGGAGGCTGGTCTGGATCACCAATCCATTGGGATTGGGAAGATGGTCTGGGGCATGAATCCATTGGGATTCGGAGGCTGGTCTGGGCCATCAATCCAGTGGGATTGAGAGGCTGGTCTGGGCCACCAGTCCAGTGGGATTTGGAGGCTGGTCTGGATCATCAATCCAGTGGGATTGAGAGGCTGGTTTGGAGCATGAATGCATTGGGATTTGGGATCCATTGGGATTTGGGAAGCTGGTCTGGAACATCAATCCAATGGGATTTGGAGGCTGGTCTGGATCATCAGTCCAGTGGGATTGAGAGGCTGGTTTGGAGCATGAATCCATTGGGATTTGGGAAGCTGGTCTGGACCACAAATCCATTGGGATTTGAGTGGCTGATCTGGCCCACCAATCCATTGGGATTGGGAGTCCGCTCAGCACCACGACTCCAGCGGGATGGGCGATCCCGCGGGATAAGACTCGGAGCTCATCCGCCCTTTTCCCGTTCCCAGGCGTCCCGAGACGTCGTTCCTGTGGTTCACGTCCCCGTACAAGACGCTGAAGTTCGTCCTGTGGCGCCGCTACAAGGGAATGCTGATCCTGGGAATGCTCCTCTTCGTCCTGCTGCTCTTCCTGGGAATCTTCGTCTACGCCTTCCCGGTACGGAGCCAGCGGGAGGAGCCGGGAATGGGCCGAGCTCGGATTCCGGGGCCGATGGAAAATCCCGGAGGGTCGTGATGGGTCCGAAAGGGATTTTGTTGGGATTGGGATAAAGGTGGGAAAATGTGGAGCGTGTGCAGGGGTGGGAATGGTGTTGGGAAGGGGTTGGAGCAGCAGGAAGAGCTGAGGGAGGTGGGAAAGGGGCTCATCCCGGAGAAAAGCGGGAGCGGGGGGGATCTTCTGGCTCTGGATGACTTCTGGAGCCGGGTGGGTATTGGGATTGGCTCCCAGGGAATAACAGGAGGAGAGGGAATGGCCTTGGGAAGTTTGGGTGGGATATCAAGGAAAATTTCCTCATGGAAAGGGTGTCCAGCCCAGGGCCGGGGTGGGATGGAATGCTCCAGGCCCCTTTTCCAAAGGGGCAGACCGGGGGATGTTCCCGGATTTTGTGGGATCGCGGGAAGAAGGAGCTGTAGGGATGCGAGGCCGGGGTTTGGAAATTCCCACTGAATTTCTGGGAAGCAGCGGGATCCAGAGGAGAGGAGGAGCCTCCAGGAAACTCAGGGAAAAGCTGGGAATGCTTCCCACGCCGGGATGGGGCTGGGGGGAGGCGCCAAATTCCTTCCGAAGGTTCGGAGAGGTGGGAATTCCTCTTACAAATGGGTGGGAAGAGCGACCAAAATCCGGGAGTGATTCCCGGTGCCTGTTGAATTCCGGGATGGGACCTTAAAGAGCGACCAGGAACTTTCACTGGAGGAGGGAAAATCCCTTTTTTCCACATTTTTCCCGCTTTTTTTAGCGGGAATTGGCTTTTCTCTTCCTTCTCCCTGCGGGTTGGATTGGGAACTCGGCCATCCCTGGATGCAGCCGTGTCCCTAAAAATGCCTCGACTTCCACCCTCTTCCAACAATTCCCTAATTTTTCCAACCATTCCCTAATTATTCCAACGATTCCCTAATTTTCTCAACCATTCCCTCATTTTTCCATCCTTCCAGAACTACGCTGCCATGAAACTGGTAAAGCCTTTCAGCTGAAGCTGCTCCGGCTCCTTCCCGAGGAATTTCGGGAAGGAATTTCAACTCCGGAGGTGGAGAAGGAACAACCGGAGCCAGGCCCGGAGCTGCTGCCGAAGGCTCCGCTTCCCGGCTGCGGAATTCCGTCTTGGAAGCGTCACGTAACCAAAGCCTGCACTGAAATATTCCCGATTTTTCCCATCCTTGTCTGTTTCCGTTGGTTTTTCCCGCTGCTCCGGTTGATAAATCCCGAATTCCAGGCCAAATCTGAGGAGGGAAAGGGAAAAAAAGACCTTTCCATCCACGAGCTGGGAATGTGCGGAGGATCCTCGGGCCGGGATTTGGGATTTGCTGCCCGGAGCAGCCAAAATCCCTGGGATTCCGAGCTCCTTTTCCTCCCAGCCTCAGTTTCTCTTTTCCATGAGATTTGTGTTGTCCCGTTTATAGAGGGAAAACCTATGGAAAACGTGCTGGAAAACCGGGATCCCCGGGATGCAGCGTGGCCTTCCCAAAGCGGGAAGCGCCGGAGCGGGAAAAGCCGCGGCGCAAAGTTTGGGATTTGGAGTTGGTGGTCGGGAAAATCCCAACTCCTCCCGGATTTTGGGGCCGTCGAGGTCCAGCTCATGGAATTTGGGAGTTGGTTTTCCCTCGGAGCTGCTCTCTGATCCCGGGGATCTCCCGTTCCTCTCCCTGTCCCGAGCGAAATCCCGGGATCCCCGAGGCTGGAAAAGCCATCCGGGATCACGGAATCCAAGCTGTGCCCGATCCCCACCTTGTGCCACATCCAGGAATTCCATGGATACCTCCAGGGATGAGCACTCCAATCCCTGACCATCCTTTCCATGGGGAAATTTTTCCCGATATCCCACCCGAGCCTCCCCTGGCACAGCCCGAGGCCCTTCCCTCTCCTCCCGTCATTCCCTGGGAGCACATCCCAAATCCAGGGAGTTGTGGGGAGCTGGAAGCTCCATCCCGATCCCCGTTTCCTCCAGGCTGAGCCCCTTTCCCGCCGATATTCCTTCGGAATCAGCCGTTTCCTTTGCCGGATCTTCCCGTGTGCCCTTCAGCGGGATGAGCCTCGTCCTCCATTCCATATTTTCCCTGGAACCGCCGCCGCTCCCAGGGACACGTGAGAGCGAGGAGTTGGGAAAAGCGATCCCGACGGATCAGATTCCCGGGATAAACCATCCCCATGGCAACTCCCGCCCCGCTCCGGCCGGGAATTTAAGCCCGTGCTTGGCAAAAAGTTGGGAAAAGCGGCCTAATTGCTTTGCTGGATCGGGATGTGATCCGTGCGGGATGAAATCCCGGGATGCTCGGGGTTGTAACAGCTCCCGGCTGGCACGGGGCGGCTCCTTCTCGTGTTTTCCATAGGGATTGAAAGGCTTTGTTGGGATTTCCAGCCCCGTCCCTGCTGCTGATCCGTGGCCCCTTTCCCAAAAGCCGGAGCGGAGGAGTCGCTTCCCGGGGATGTTCCGTTTTCCGTCGTTAAAGGCCTCGTTTTCCATCAGTTTTTCCCTCAAAGCCTCCCAAGCCTCATTCCCGCCCCCATCCCTGGTTACAGCCCCCGTGGGACTCCCGGGATTGGCTCCAGTTTTCCGTGGGTTTTATTATCCCGGAGGATCCGAGGACAAAAGCGGCTCCTGTTTGGGTCGGGAGTTTGGATTTGATGGGAATTTGTTGGGATTCGATGGGAATTTGTTGGTTCCCTGCACCTTTTCCAGCGGGATCCGGCTGGGCCGGGGCGGGATCCGCGCATTCCCGGGATGCTCTCCTGGGATCCGCAGTGGGAAATCAGGGTTGGTGTCCCTTGGAATGGCAGGGACCGCGGGATTTCCCATCCCGGGAAGCGTCCAAGGCCGGGTTGGATGAGGATTGGAAGGAATTCCTGCGTGGAATGGGATGAGCTTTAAGGCCTTTCCCAGCCCAAACCGGTCCGGGATTCTCTCCGGAGGCGCTTCCGGTGGGAAATCCAATTTTATTCCCGGCATTCCCCTGGCAAACCTGGCTGAGCAGGGATGGGAGAGCAGGATCCGGGGCATCCAATTCCATAAGGATGAGGATTCCCATAAGGAAAATATTACACCCCTCCCCCCCCGCTCCCAGTCCGGAGGATCCCGTGGGATTCCAGTTGGAGCATCCGGAAAAACCAACTCCATCCCATTTCCCTTCCTGCTCCGGGCCTGGAGCCTCCAAATCCAGCCGGGAGGCGGGACCGGTGTCGGGAATTCCCTGCGGCTCCCGGTTATCCGGGGAATTGGCTGGAATTTGTGCTGGATCACCCGAGTCTGCCTTATCCGCGATAATGCTGGAAGCACTGTGATTCCCAAAGAAACGCTCTGAAACCTTCCCATTCCCGCTTTTTGTGTCATTGTGGGCCTGGAATTGCGGCTCCTCTGGGGGGTGGGAAAATCGGGAATGTTCACCTGGAGGAGGGAAGGATCCAGGGAAACCTCAGAGCCCCTTCCAGAGCCGAAAGGGGCTCCGGGAGAGCGGGAGAGGGATTTGGGATAAGGAATGGAATGGGAGGACACAGGGAATGGCTTCCCGCTGGGAAAGGGGAGATCGGGGTGGGATATTGGGAAGGAATTCCCGGCTGGGAGGGTGGGGAGGGGCTGGGATGGAATTCCCAGAGAAGCTGTGGCCGCCCCTGGATCCCTGGGAGCGTCCAAGGCCGGGTTGGATGGACTTGGATCCATTTGGGATAGCGGGAGGATCCCTGCCCATGGATGGGGTGGGAATGGGATGGGATTTAAAATTCCTTGGGAAAGGTTCCGCTGCTTGAGCTCTTCCCCGATCCCCGATTTCCTCGGCTCGATGCCGGGACTAATTCCAGCCTGGAATTCTGAAGTGTGAAAGCTCCTCCGGGACCATCCGGACACAACATCCCCGTTGTGTTCCCATTCCCGGGGTGGCCGGAGGAGCTGGAAAATTCCCATCCCACGCCGAGCCTGAACTCCCTAAAGCTCCGGCAGCCTCCCTGGCACATCCCAAAAATCCCGGGAATGAGCCGGGCTCCTTTTCCTCCTCAACAGCAACGATTTTCCAGGCACTTCCCGGTTTTATTGGCTCCGGAGGGAGAGTTTTCCATCCACAAACACGGATTGTGCCGGAGCCGTTGGAAGGGAGGGAGGTGCAGGAATCAGAGGTCAGATCCAGGTGGAGGCAATTCCATAAAAAATCCCCTCGGAGCCGTGGGCAGCCGGGTTTGTCGGTCGAACCCCTCCGGATGAGGATCATTCCCGGGAATGCGGAGCCCGGGAGCGCCGATCCGATGGGATGCTCCCTAAAGGACACCATAGTGGCCTCCCAGCTCCCAAATCCATCAATTTTCCCATTCCAGGGTGGTTTTCCCAGCCGGGAGTGACACGACTCATTCCGGGCTCCGCTCGAGGCCTGACCCCTTCCGGCTTTCCCGGAGCGGCGATTCCCGGCTCTGGAATGTCCCCCCTGGAATGTGCAGCCGTGGCTTGGGTCGGGATGAGTTTCAAGGCTGCTCCGTTGGCTCTGGATTGACATCCCGAGCTCCCGATCCGCCTTTTCCATGGAAAACCCAGGCTGCAGTGGGGATTCATCCCAGAAAAGCCAAACCTCGGGATTGGGGGGGGTGATTCCCAGGAATGTGGGCTCTGCTCCGGATTTGTCTCCGTTCCGCTTGGTTTATCCCACTTTTCCCGTTCCCATCCCGGCATTCCCAAAGAGCCGATCCTTGAAATGCGCCGTGGATTGGGATCAAAGGAGGGAGGGAAGGGCTGTGGATGCATCCAGAGTTTTATCCCGGCTGGAAAAGGTTGGGTGGGGTTGGATCTCGACCTTCCCTGCTCCGTGATCTTTCCTCTTCCCGAGCCTTGGGATGTCCCAGAATCATGGAATGGTTCCAGGAAGGGGCCTTAAATCCCATCCCATTCCATGGGCAGGGATCGGCTCCCGCTATCCCAGGTGGATCCAAGCCTTGTCCGACCTGGCCTTGGACGCTGCCAGGGACGAGGAATCCACGACATCCCTGGAAAACGGGATCTGGAAGGTTGGGCTTGATGATCCTGGAGGTTTTTCCCAACTTTTTGGATTCTCATCCAAGGATTTTCCAACCTCATCCAAGTTTACCGTTGCGGGAAGGGATGGGAATGACAGCCTCACAACCCGGGAAAGCCTCGGCTCTCCCAAATCCGCCTTTTTCCCGCTCTTTGTCCTTCTTCCCGGAGCGAAATTCCTCCCTTCTCCCACCTCGGTGTCGGGACCTCTTGGAGTTTTTCCCTGGCAAGTCCATAATCCCACATTTATGAAAACCGTGGAGCCGGGGGCGCTGAAACCGGATGGAATTCCTGGAGGAGGGAGAAACCTCTTGATCCCAGTTTTTTTCCACCTTTTGGAGCGGACTCGGGGTCGGGAGCGAAGACCAACGGGATTTGCCGGATATGGAAAAGCGGGAAAAATCAATCCCACGCCGAGGCCGAGATTTCCAGGCTCTCTTTGCCAAAGGAAACACGGGAAGGAATCGTCCTCTGGCAAATCCACGCTGGAAAACAAAGCCCGGATTCATTGGCGACGGAATGTGCTGGAATGTCGGGAAGAGCTCATCCCTCTTTTTCAGCCCCGGGGACCGGGAGCCGTCGGAGTCAGGTCGCTCTGAATCATTCCTGGTGTTTTTTTTAGGAATTGTGCAATCCCAGGGAAAGAAAAGGGAAAAATAATCCAAAGCAGGGTTGGGTTTTGGTTGTGTTTTCCGGTTGTCGGAAAAATCGGGGATTTGAAATTCCAGGATTTTTTTTTGCGAGGGAAAATCCTAAAAATAGGGATATTCCCAGAGGACAATGGAAATTTCTTTCCAGTTTTTGAAGGAATACCGGAACCTCCCGCTTTTGTGGGCAATGGAGAAATCCGGGATCCTCTTCCCTGTGGCCTGAGCTCCGGAAAACTTGGAGATGTTGGAGACTTTTATTGATTAATTCATTTGTTATTAATTGCTTGGGTTATTAATTATTTTGTTTATTATTAATTCATTTATTATTGATGATTTTATTATTATTTT
>VZRJ01009497.1:43791-70339 GCA_013397565.1 Ptilonorhynchus violaceus | reverse complement strand
GGGTTGGATTGGGATTGGAGCAGCCTGGTATGGTGGGAGCTGTCCCTGCCTGTGGAATGGGATGGGATTTGGGGGCGCTTCCAGGCAAATCTGGGATTTTAGGATTGTCCCTGCTGATGGATGAGCGATCCCTATGGAGCAGCCTTGGATCCCATCCCCCTTTCCCCTCTGGATGCACCTGCAGCCTCTTCCGGGTCTGGAATTCTGCACCCGGCAGAGCTTGGACTTGGAATCCTGGGATGGGTTGGGAATGGACCTTAAACCTCATCCCATTCCAGCCCAATCCATGGGAAGGACACCTCCCGCTATCCCAGCTGGATCCAAACCCCATCCAACCCGGCCTTGGATACTTCCAGGGATGGAGCATCCATAGTTTCTCCGGGAATGTTCAACCACAAACCCCAAAAAATCCATTTTTTCCCCCCTCATTCCAAGCCCAAACCTCCTCCACGGACCCCACCAGGAAAACACGGATCCGAAACATTCCGGCCTTTCCACGCGGCCGACCAGAAGCCAGACTCGGAATAACGAGGAAAACAAGGAAAAGGAGGAGGAGGTGGGGGAAAAAATGGACTTTTTAAAAGGGATTTGTTCCCCTTCCCCCGCCCCATAAAATTCCCGACGTGGAAAGAACGGAGGGAGCCGGGAAATCCGATCGCTCGGAATCGCCGGAGTCGTAAAAAACGACGAGCCCAGAAACAGAAGGATTGGAAAAGTGGGAAAAAAAAAAAAAGGGGGAAAAAGCCGGAGGAGTTTGGGGTTGGTTTTCTTCGGGAATGAGCGGGGGTCGTGCCGGGGCTTGGAAAATCCCATCCAGGGGAGCGGAGAGGGGGAAAACTCTTCCCGAGGAAGGCGGGAGGAAGCGGAGCTGGATCGGGGTCAAAAAAAGCAGGGAAAGGCCGGAGAAAATAGGGAATTCCAGAGAAAAGCAGGGATAGAAAGAGGTCCTGGGTTCTGGAATCCCAAATCTGGTGGGAACAGGGAACGTAACTTCTTGTTCCATACGGATTTTGTCCGGCGCATTCCCGGTTTTTCTGAAGGGCCGGGAGGCTCCTGCCTGTCATTCCAAGGGATTTTGGGGGGGAAATCTGGGTTTTCCAGAGGAATGCCAGCACCTGGAGGGGCTGGGATCGTGGGAGTGAGAGGAGGAGAAAGGAATCCTGGGAGCATGGAATGGGTTGGGTGGGAAGGGATCTTCAATCCCATCCCATTCCCACCCCATCCATGGGCAGGGATCCTCCCGCTATCCCAGNGGCTGGGAGGGTGGGGAGGGGCTGGGATGGAATTCCCAGAGAATCTGTGGCCCCCCCTGAATCCCTGGGAATGCCCAAGGCCGGGCTGGATGGGGCTTGGATCCATTTGGGATAAATGAGCTTTAAACCCATCCCAAGCCTCCCATCCCGGGATTCTGTGAGCACAGGGATATTTTCCCCTCCCTTCATCCTCCCTCGGCGTCATTCCCGCGCTTCCCTGGCGCAGCTGCTCCGAGAGAACAATTCCGGCTCCTCCGGAGAGCGTCGGACGCAATTCCCTCCTTCCCCCGATCCGGCCGAGGGCTTGGAGAGCCTCCGGGAAGGAGCCACTTGGGAATGAATTCCCGGCGCTGACGAGCCGACCTTTATTCCCGAACAATTCCCGGGCTAATTGCCCCTCGTTCCCTCTTCCCGAGGCATTGACGAACGCATCCCAAGAGCCGCTTTTTTTACGGATCGAGAGGGGGGGAAAAAACGGGAAGGGACCTCCGATGAGCGCCGCGAAATCCAAGGATTTGAGGAAGTCTCGGCTCCGTGGGTTTCGTTCAAGGGCTCTTCCCTGCTCCGGGTGGGTTTTTATTCCCTTTTCACGGATGAGAAGCAATTCCCAGGAAATCTCAACGAGCACCTGGAAGTCCCTGAGAGGCTTTTTTGTGCTCCATGGATTTATTTTTATCCGGATGAAGGAAGGCGGCTCCTTGGAAAGGTTTTCCGAGCGTTTCTCGCTCCGAAGCTTTTCCCTTCCCGGCTTCCCAAGGATGGATCCTGATTTTTTGGGATGGGAGGAAGCTGAGGATGCCCCGTGAAGATTTTTCCCTGCTCGTCCCGGCTGGGAATGTTTCGCTGTGGGAATTCTGGGATTCTCCAATGCGCCGCTTCCTTTCGGGAGGAGAATTTCCCACATCCCTCGGAAAATCATGGAATGGGTTGGGTGGGAAGGGACCAAAAGCTCATCCGATCCCGCCCCATCCATGGGCAGGGACATTCCCGCTATCCCAAATGGATCCAAGCCTCATCCCAACCTGGCCTTGGACACTCCCAGGGATCCAGGGGCAGCCAAACTTCTCTGGGAATTCCATCCCAGCCCCTCCCCACCCTCCCAGCCGGGAATTCCTTCCCAATATCCCACCTTTCCCAGTGGGAAGCCATTCCCTGTGTCCTGTCCCTTCATCCCTCATCCCAATCCCTCTCCAGCTCTCCCGGAGCCCCTTGAGGCTCTGGAATCCGAGCTTTCCCCGGATCCTTCTTTTCCAAGGACACCTCGATTCGATGACCTTTTCCCGGCCAATCCTCTCATCCCTGCATCCCACAAAACCCTTGGATAACTCCTGGCTCCGAGGGTGGGAATCTCCTCCATCCCCACTTTTTCCTCCTTGGANAAACCCTTGGATAACTCCTGGCTCTCCTCCATCCCCACCTTTTCCTCCTTGGGCTCCTCATATCCAAGGAAGCAGCTCCGGAGCTGCCCCATCCCAAAGATTCCCTCCGGAGCTTTTCCCTCTCTTTACACACAGGGAAAAGCTCCAGCTCCAGTTGGGAAAAGATCGGGATGAAAAAAAAGCGGGATACCGGCTTTGGAATCCAGGCACCGGCACAATTCCCACCTCGGGCTCCCATCCCAATTGGATCCAATTCCCCGGATGGATCCCAAGCGTGGAATTCCACAAGGCTTGGCCGCCCTCTCCGAGGGGTGGATCCCGCCCTGCTCTCCCAAGGAAAGTTTCCCGGGATTTTGGGATGTCCTTGGATACGCTTTGTCCTTCCCTCTGGAGCCAGCGGCACCGAAGGCGTTTTCCTGGAAAAGGAAAAGGTGGAAAAACGGGAAGAGCGGCGGGAATTGCTGGCGGCAGCAGAGGGAGCCCTTCCCTTGCGGATGAGGAGGAAAATCGGGATCCGGCCGGAGCCTCGACCTTCAGCTCCCATTCCAGGATTTTCCCTGGAAAAATTCCTTCCCTGTCCCTGCCCCTGGAATGGGCTTCCCAAAAGAACCCTGGAATATCCCGGCTGGAATATCCCCCCCTCTCCATCCCCCCTCAAATTCCAACTCCAAGGACATTCCCAGGTTTTTTTGGCCGGGCTGGAAAAGCTCCCAGGCCCTTGGGAGAGAAGATTCCCTCCAGCAAATCCCGGGAAATTTTCCTCCCGAGGGGACGAACGTGGCACATCCGGGATTTCATCTCCAGGAATTTCTCCCTCCTGGAGCTGCCCTTAAGGAATTTCCCTCCAGCTGGAATTCCGTGGGAAAACTTCCAAGATCTGCCCTGGCTGTGTAAAATCCCTCTTTTTTTTTTGGGATAAATTCTGGGAATGGCAGAACCCCTTTGGCTGAAAACGCTGCTTTGGGAAAAGGGAAAGAATTCCAAGCGGGGAGCTGGGAAAAGCAGGTGGAAAAATCATGGAAAGGGAGCCTTGGGAGGGATGGGATGTTCCGCTTCCTTGGGATGGCTCCGAGTCTCCCGTTTTCCCGCTTTTCCAGTGCCTGGGATCGTCTTCCCGCCGTCCATCCCTGAGTGTGGTTGGAATTTCAATCCCACCCTTCCCTAAATCAGCAGGAAAAGCGAAGGCTCCTGGGGAAGGAAGGAGGGAGGGAGCCGGAATTCCAAAGGAATTCCCATCCCTGCTCCCACGGAGCTCCTTGCTGGAGGCCGGGGGTGAATCCCGTCCTCTTCCCAGAAGAAAAATGGGAATTTATCCTCCAAGCAGCAAATTCCCAGCTCCAGCTGGATCCGGGAATTCCCTGCGCTGGCTCCGCCATTGGAAAGCAGAGGGAATCCGGGTGGGATGATCCCGAGATTCTGGCGGGAATGGCTTTTCCCAGCCTGACGCTCCCGGAATTATGGAATGGGTGGGGTGGGAAGGGAGCTCAAAGCTCCTCCCATTCCAACGGGATGGAACAATTCCCGTTATCCCGGATCGCTCCGGCCCGGCCTTGGACACTTCCCGGGATTGGGCAAATTCCTGGGAAGGTTTTTCCCTCCTCCTTTCCAAGGGTAAATCCCTCCTGGAGATTCCCGGCGTCGGAGCGCGCCTTCCGTGTTTTCCTTCCTGGGGGAATCATCGTTTTTCCGGGATCATTTTCCTGCTTGAATCCCGGGAATCTGCACCGGGAATGGCTGGGATGGGGAAGAGCAAAGAGCCCATGGAATGGGAACAACATGAATTAATTAAGGAATTGTTAATTAATTCCCTTTTCCTGCCCCTCTTTTCCCCTTGGATGGCGAGGGAGGGAAGGATAAAGACGGAGATTCCCGGGAATAACCCAGGTTGGAATCCCGGGATCACTGAGGTTGGAAAAGACCTCCGGGATCATCAATCCTCTGGGATTGATCCCAATTTTTCTCCCACAATTCCCCATTCCCAGCTCCTGCTCCGAGCCCAGGTGGCAAAAATCGGGAAACCCTCGGGAACAGCTGAGCCTGATCCATCCCGATGATCCCGGGAATGATTGGGAATGGGAATTGGGGAGGGGATTTAAGGCGGGGCTGGGAATTTCGGGATTTGAAAGGAAGTGGGATGGGGAGAGGGAGGAATTTTGAGGAGCAGCGAAGCGGGAAAAGCTTTTCCTTCTTTTTTTTTGGGATAAAAGCTTGTCCAGGGAGTTCTGATCCTTAAATAGCCTGGAAAACTTATGGAAAAGGTGTTAATTCCTGCTGTGGGATGGGATTGGATCCACCTGGGATAATGGGAAGTGTCCCTGGGTGGGATTTAAGGTCCCTCCCATCCCATTCCAGGATTCTGCCGGTCCCAAATCCCAGGAAGCGCAGGAAAAGCGGGATCAGCCCTCGGCGTGGGCCGGGATCATCCCATTCCAGCGGGATTTGAGGCCCGGATCCTCCCAACCCCTCAAACTCCAGGTGGGTCCCACCTTTTCCTCCCCTCATCCCAAATCCCATCCTCATTCCCGTTTTCCACGGGCCCGGCAAAGCCATCCCGGAATTTCTCCATCCGCGGCTTCGCTTGTCCGAAATCCATCCCGAAAATTCCTTCCGGAGCTTCTTCCCATCCCTTCCCTCATCCCAACCCCCTCCCGGCTTCCCTTCATCCCTTAAAACCTCGTGAAGGAATCGCCTCCGGAAGCAAATCCGCTCCAGGCGCTCGGAATTCCCGTTTAACGAGGAACCGGCTCCGGGAGCGCCTGGAATCGCTTCCAGTTCCTCCCATTCCGGCGGCTCTGGAGCTTCCCAGTGGTCGCCACCTGCCCGGAGCGGCTGCTCCGAAACATTCCAGGCCCGGATGAGGAGGAGACACCTGGAAAACATCAGGGATTTACGGTCGGGAACGAGAGGAAAACTCCCTCCATAAAAATTCTTGGAGAAGGGATCTGGGCTCTTTCAAGCAGCTGAGGAGGGAAAGGTTTTTTTTTTTAGGGATTTTTTTTTTTTTCCCAGGTTTTTGGGAAGGTGGGAAGGGTTGGGAAGCGGCCGCCGTTATCCCTGGGAAAAGAGCGGGAAGAGAGAGGGGGAATTGGGGCGGGTGGGAATTCCTTAGGTTGGGAATCCAACAATGAGGGGCGGGAATAGGGAAAAACTTGGAAAAGGGGATGTTGCTCCAGGGGTATCCCGAGGTATTTTGGGAGAAAATTCCATGTTCGGGATGAGTTTTAATGGAGACTCCGCTTTTCCAAAGTTTTTGCTGGAATTGAGGCCTTGGAGAGCCTTTGGGATGTGGCAGCCGCTGTTGGCTCAGGGAGTTGGGAATTCTCTTGGAAGCGCAGCTGAAATAGGGAAGAGGAGGAGTTTCCAGCTCGGTTTTCCAGGGAAAGAAAGAGAATTCCGGCACATCCCGGGCCAGAGGGAGAAACCGAGGAGGTTCCCGGTCTGGAAAAAACCGGGATGGGCTCGGATCTGATTTTCTCCCACCCTGGATTCTGCCCGAGGATGATCCCAAACCCACTGAAAACTCCGGGAAGCAGCTCATGGAATGTCAGGCGAGTTCGGGTTGGAAAGGGAACTTAAGGATCAGCCCCTTCCATGGGCAGGGATCCTCCCGTTATCCCGGCTGGATCCAACCTGGCCTTGGGCATTCCCAGGGATCCAGGGGCAGCCACAGCTTCTCTGGGAATTCCATCCCAGCCCCTCCCCACCCTCCCAGCCAGGAATTCCTTCCCAATATCCCACCTTTCCCAGTGGGAAGCCATTCCCTGTGTCCTGTCCCTCCATTCCTCATCCCAAGTCCCTCTCCAGCTCTCCTGGAGCCCCTTTAGGCTCTGGAATGTTTTCCCTGGATCCTTCCCTTCTCCAGGTGAACATTCCCAGCTCTCCCAGGGCAGAGGGGCTCCAAAATCTGGGAATATTTGGCTTGGAATGGACCTTCAATCCCATCCCATTCCCCCCCATCCATGGGCAGGGACACCTCCCACTATCCCAGGTTTTTCCAAGCCCCGTCCAACCTGGCCTTGGACATTCCCAGGGATCCAGGAGCAGCCACAGCTTCCCTGGGAATTGCCGTGACTTCGCTCCACGACTTTTCCCTTTCCCACTTCGCTCCATCCCGGTTTCCCATCCCAAATTTCCCGTCTGTTTTTCGGGATTTGCAGCCTTTTCTGTGCTCGGAAAAGCCCGATCCCTCCAGCAGTCCCAGGACGCTTCCCTGTTTTCCAGCTCCGCCCCATCCCGGCCTGGGATGGAAATCCCCTTTCCTTATCTCTCCGTTTTCTGGGATTCATCCGCGTTCCCCTCGGATCCCGCCCAAACCTTCCCTCTCCGGAGCCATTCCCGCTCTTTGGAGCGGCCTCTCCCTGATTCCCGCCCATCTCGCGTTCCCGACGGACATTCCGGATGCCGAGCAATCCCACCGGGAGCGCCTCGTTCCTGGAAAAGCCGATTCTGCTTCCAAAGGGGCTTTTCCTTCATCCCAGATTCCAGCAGAAGCGCCGGAAGGGTCGAACTCCTCCTCGCCTTTCCCGACTCGGGGATCCACGGATGGAGAAGGGAATTCCATCCCAGGATTTCAGGCTGGGATTTCAGGAAGAAGTCGGTCCTTGGGAATTCGGGAAAAGGAAAGAAGCTTCGGAATGTCGGCTCTCCGTGGAAAGGGAATCCTGGGTGGGTTGAAATCCGGGATGAGGAGGGATAAAAGGAGGGAATTCCAAATATTAAGGAGTTCAATTGGAATTTTTGGGGTTTTTTCTCTCAAATTTTCCCCAAAACCAAGAAAAAAATCGGGAATTCTGATGCCGCTGGATACTCCTGGTTTAAAGGAGTTAAAGGAGCTGAATTTAAAGGATCCCGGAGAAATTCGGGAAGAGAAATCCATCCCTGCTCATTCAGCACAATCCAGATGTAAATCCCATCTTAGTCAATCCCAAAATTCTTGATTCCCAAAACCTGGAGTTTTCCTGTCCCACAGGATCAATCCGATCTCTGAATCCAAGGCGCTTTTCCTTGGATTCTGGGGCCGCCCCGCTCCTTTCCCACCTTTTTTATGGCTGAAAAGTCATTTTGGATAAATCCAGCCTGAAATATTCCCAAAATTTCTTGGGAAATGACATTTCCTACCCGGGGGGAAATTCCAGCGTTTCTCTTCCCAGTGTTTTATTCCCGATTGGAAGGCAGGAGCTTCAGCGTGGAATATTCCTCGTGGATTTCAGTGCCGTGGGAATATTCGGATTTGATACCATTGGATTTTGATGGGGTTTGGAAAAGATGGGAATGTTTTCCGTCAAAACACCGCCAGAAAATGGAATTTTTAGGGAATTCTTAGAAGTTAAAAATCCCTACAAAATTCCAAAAAAAAAAGTGGGAATGAGCCCGCCGGCAATCCTGAAAATCAGGGAAAAGCTGGAATGGCCAAGTCAAGGTTTCCGTGGTGGGGAGAAAGGTTGGGA
This sequence comes from Ptilonorhynchus violaceus, assembly GCA_013397565.1. Taxonomy (NCBI): domain Eukaryota; kingdom Metazoa; phylum Chordata; class Aves; order Passeriformes; family Ptilonorhynchidae; genus Ptilonorhynchus; species Ptilonorhynchus violaceus. Next base: position 62,260 of record VZRJ01009497.1, on the reverse strand, counting down.
TCATTTTCGTGGAGAATTCCGTGGAAAATTGGATTTCAGGGATGCAGAGGTCGCCAATGGAAAATTGTCCCTATCCCAAATTTCCCGTGGGAAAAGAGCCAGGATTCGGGAAGCCGGGGCCTGATCCCGGCTCTGGAAATCCCACGGGAACCTCCGGAGGAATCGGGATGAACGCCGGATCCTTCGGTTTGGGAATCAGCGCAAAATTCCGGAGGCCTCATCCCGAACGTTCCCTACGGAGCGGAGCCCATGGATGCGCTCCGGGAATGTTGGATCCCATGGGAAGAGCGGAGCCGGATTTGTGTCCTAAGGAGAGGGAAAAAAACCCCTTGGAGCAACCTCGGATTGGAGGATCCGGGGATTCCTTGGAATTGAGCCCTCGGAGCTGCATCCCGCTTTTCCTGCTCTAAATCCAAGGATTTTTTCCTTCCCGGCTGTCCAGGCTTTCCCGGGAAGGTGAAAGGGCAGGGAAAGCCATTCCAGGCCCGGATGGCTCCCAGTTTCCCGCTCTTCCCGAGGTTTTTGGGAAGGGATGAGGAGCAGGGATGGGGGATGGGATCAGCCCCGCATTCCCACAGGGAATTGTTGGAGGTTCCCACATCCCACGGGATGTCCCAGCTCTTCCCACACGGAGCGGCCGAGATTTCCTGGAAGACACGGACGAGCCCGAGCTCATCCAGGAGAACCCCGGGAGCGATTCCAGCGGGAAAAAACAACCGGATGGATCTTCTGGAGCAGCTGAATTCCAGAGCCCGCACCATTCCTGGATTTCCCCCGATCCAAGCCCCGTTCCCGGAGCCATTCCCAAGCATTCCCACCCCAGGGAACGGAGCTGGCAAAGCCCAGGGAAGGGATCGTCGTTCCCATTTTGTTCCCGTTTTGTTCCCATTCCGCCATCCCGGAGCTCCATTATTTTTAGGGAATTCCCCCCCGGCACGCGGAATTCGGGAAGAGAATTCCAAGAGGCGCGGGCGCCTCTCTGCGCATCCCTTTGGATTCAAACTTGGATTGGCTGATCTTGGAGATCTTTCCCGAGCTTTGAGATTCCCGGGATGGAGCTCCGAGAAATAACAGGGAACAAGCAGCAGGTGCCGCGAATTCCCGGGAATCTTTGTCCCGTTCCCGGCATTTTTGGGATGCGCCCCCCTCCGGAGCCTCCCAAATCCAGGTGGGATTTCCGGAGCCGCCTTCGGATTTCTGGGAGAGCCTAAGGAGCTTTCCTGGCCTCGTTCCCGCTTTCCCGGGAGAGGCTTCCCCTGGGATCGCTCCCATCCGGAATTGTTGGGGATAAAGGAGCGCCCGGCCGGGATTTGTTTTCCTTGGAAGAGGTGGGAGGGGGATTTTTCCAGGTGGGATTTAAGGCTCGGAGCCGAGCAAAGCTCAGGATATTATGGAAAAGGGAAAACGTGGATGAAGGCGCCGCTTTTCCAGCCTCACCTTCCCTTCTCCGTCGGCGTTTTTCCCGGAATTCTCGGGATGAAAACGCGGCCTCAATCCCGCTGGGTTTTGGTGGCGGCTCAGGGAAGGGAAAATCCTGGAAAAACGGGAAAAATCCTGGGAAAAATGGATTTTTTAAAATACTTTTGGGGGTTTTTTTCCATATCCCAGCTCCAAATTATCCCATGGGAATCTTCGTCTCCCCGTCCTTTCCCTGTGGTTGCTCGGGGATTCTTTCCAACCAATCCAGGAATTCCCAGCTCTCCTTCCCACCCCCTATTTGGGAATTTTCACCTGGGAAAAGAATTCCCTGATGCTCCCATTGATGTTTTTCTCTCGCATTCCCGAATCCCTTTGATTCTCCCAAAGTTTTCCCTCCTTTCCCGAATGTTTCTCCTTCTTCCTTCCTTTCCTGCTGGGATCGGGAATCAATTCCTGGGGATGGATTTGGAGGCGCTTCCCTGAAAAAAATCCCAAAAATCCCAACCCGACCCAGGAGGAAATTTCATGGAAAATCCCCTTTTTTACCTGTGGGTTTTCCATGGAAAACCAGAAACGGGAAGAAAAATTCCAACCAAAACCTGAAATGAAAGTTTAAATTCCCATTTTGGACTGGGAAAAGAGAATTATTCCCACTTTTTTTTAAGGCCAAAATGCTTCCCAGGGATTATTTTCCCGCTTTTCCCTGGAAAACTTGGATATTCCTTTGCCTCCCGCCCTGAAAATTCCTTGGATTTTAAAGCTGGGGGAGGATTTGGTGAGCGGGAGATGCCGAGGGGATCCCAAACTTTGGAGGAAAATCCTCTGGAAAAGGAAAAAGGGAGTGGCCTGCTGGTTCCTTCAGCTTTAAATCCATGGATTTTCCCATGGAATATTGATCCCGTTGTTTGGGTGGGATGGCGACGCTCACAAACCTCTGGCTGTGAATTTTTTCCCGGGAATTTTCACGCCTTTTCCCTATCGTGGAATCCCACCCGACCCGAGATTCCCAAATCCTGGGAAAATCGCCGTTCGGGATGGAATTCCCGCGCTCCGAGCGGGAAACGGGATTCGCACAGGAGGGAACAGCGCTCGGATTTCCGGCTGGGAAAGAGATCGGATCGTATTCCTCGATTTTTTTTTTGGAATTTCCTCATCCTGATTCGCCGGGAAATTGTTCATCCCTCGGGATGCGCTCCGGGTAAAAAACGGGAATGGATTCCGTGAGTCTGGATAACGATGGAAAAGCAGAGGGATGGAGAAAACGAGCGGCCGCCTCCCGATTTTTCCCACTTTTTTTGGGAATTTCGGGAGATCTGCCCCTCGCGGGAGCCGATTCCAAGGTGTGGCGTCGTTTTCCCAGGAAAACAACTTCCGGGAGCCGCTCCCGATAAACCGGCTCCTCTTGGAATTATCCAGGAGCCGGAAGCTGGGAAGGCTCCATCCCATGGGAAAATTTCATCCCATAAAAACGAAGCCGTGAAGATCCCAAAACTCCTTCAACGAAAGGAAAATCAGCCGGAAAAACCCCAAAATTCGGGATGAGGGAAAAAAGTGGGAAGAGAAACCACCGGGAATCACCCAAGGGGGGGGGATTTACACTCGGGAGAGGCTTTCCTGGGAATTTTCAGGGGGAATTTACGAGCGCTCGCCGCTACCGAGCGGAAAAATCCGTTGGCTCCGGAGCCGTTCCCGCCTGCCAATTCCAATGATTCATCCTCGGGCCCGGAATAAATCGGCCCCGGAGGACGAGGAGGCGCCAAAAAGTGCCGAGGATTTCTTGGAAAATGGAGGGAAATCCTCACCGGGAGAGCTCTTCCCGGAAAGTTGAAGCGGTGGCTCTCCGGGGAAAGGTCGGGAGCGATTTCCGTGGGAATTTCGTTCCCGAGTTTTGAGTCTTTGGTGTTCGGCACCGAGGGGAGGGAAAAAAGCGGGAAAAAATGGAAGGAAAAATGGGATGGGATCATCCAAGAGCTCCGGGTTGTCCTGGGGGATCCGTGGAGATCCCGAAGAGCGGGGGGGGGGTTGGGAATGCCGGGAATTGCGGCTTGGGAAGGGGTGGAATTGTTATCCTCGCCTTTTTTGGGAAGCTGGGCCCGGCCGCCCTTCCCGGGCCTCTGGAGGAGTTTTAGTGGGAATCGTGGAATGGTTTGGGATGGAAGGCGCGGGAAGAGCTCATTCCAAGCCTTTCCACGGGGGAGATTCCAGGGAAAGATCCGGAGGGACGGGAGATGGATCCGCTCTGGGATTCTCCCGGATTTTCCTCCCTGTGCGGGAGATCCCATCCCAGAGCCGCGGGAGAAGATTCCCACTTTTCCAACGGGAGCTCCTCCCTTTCCCTCCGTGCCTCAGTTTCCCCTTCCGGAGAAGTTTTCCGTTGTTTCCTATGGAATGGGATGCGAGGCCCGGCTTGGAGAAGCGGGAACATTTGGGATTCGCTCACGAACTTGTCCCGAATTTCTTTGGATTCCACAGGATTTAAGGAGCCCTGGAGGAATCCCCTTGTGGATCTGTGCCAAAACATTCCCGGGAGAGCCGTGGCCGACGGATGTTCCAGAAGCCGATGGAAAAGAAGTTGGGATAGGTGGGATTTTGGGAAGGAATTCCTGGCTGGGAGGGTGGGGAGGGCTGGGATGGAATTCCCAGAGAAGCTGCGGCTGCCCCTGGATCCCTGGGAGTGTCCAAGGCCGGGTTGGATGGACTTGGATCCACCTGGGATAGCGGGAGGATCCCTGCCCATGGATGGGGCGGGAATGGGATGATCCTTAAAATCCTTTCCATCCCAACCATTCCACGATGCTTAAAAAAAATGGGAGAGGTGGCAGGATCCGCCGGGATGCTTCTGCTGGATCGGGAATGCTTTTCCCACCGGGACCCACTTGAATTCCTTCGTTTTAGAAGGAAACTTTGGGAGAAGATCCGGCCCTGCTGGATCATCCCTGAGCTCAACAAAGAATTCCCTTTTCTCCCCAAAAATTGGATTCCCACCCTTTATTTTCACGGATTTCACCCCCTGGATCCTCATCCCGAACATCCCAAATCCCCAAAAACCGGATCTTTCCACCCCTTGGATCCGACCAATCCCTATTTTTAATTATTCTTTTCCCCCAAAAACGGACCAAATCCTTCCTTTCCCTCCCCCTTTCTGCATCCAAACCTCATCCCGAACAACTCCAACCCCATCCCGGAAAAAAACCCAACCCCCTCCACGTCTTCCCGCGGCCCTTTGATTTCCCGGGAAGCATCTGGCCCGCAGGAATCCGGGCCGGGAAGCGGAATTCCCCGCGAGCGTCGGAGCGTTTTATGGATCATCCGGACGACGGGATCCGGGAGCTTTTCCCGCACCTCGTAAATCCCGAATCCCGCGGGGCCGCCTCGGCCTCGCGCGCTCCCGGCCGGAAAAGGGGGAATTTTTCTCACGGGATGGATGGCGCGGCCGAGGCCGAGGGACGATCCCGAGGCGCGGGCGGCTGGAAAAGGTGGGAATTCCGTCCCTCGGCCCCGCTCGGGTGAGACCCCGGGGCAGATCCCGCTGCTTTCCGTGGAGCAGGGATGGGCACGGATCCTGCTATTCCCTGGATCAGGGATGGGCACAGATCCTGCTATTCCATGGATCAGGGATGGGCACAGATCCTGCTATTCCATGGATCAGGGATGGGCACAGATCCTGCTATTCCATGGATCAGGGATGTGCCCAGATCCTGCTGTTCCATGGATCAGGAATGTGCCTGGATCCTGTTGCTATTCCATGGATCAGGGATGTGCCCAGATCCCAGGACCAGGAATGTGCCCGGATCCTGCTGCTCTCCCATGGATCAGGGATGTAACCAGATCCTGCTGCTTTTCCATGGATCAGGGATGTGCCCGGATCCTGCTGTTCCATGGATCAGGGATGTGCCCAGATCCCATTAATCAGGAATGTGCCCGGATCCTATGGGATTTATTCCTAAAAAAAAGTCCTCCGGAGTTCCCTCACTGGGAGAAGCCCCAAGATTTGGAATTCCCAAGCAGTTTTATCGGGATCAAAATCAGAATTCCCGTCCCCTTCGTGCCCCTGGGGTGGATAATTTGGGATGAGGGACTCGGGTGAATGAATTCCATGGAAAACTTCCCTCGGGACAAAGCCGCTCCATTTCTCCTTGCTCCATCCTCCCGCTATCCCAGGTGGATCCAAGTCCATCCAACCCGGCCTTGGACACTCCCAGGGATCCAGGGGCAGCCGCAGCTTCTCTGGGAATTCCATCCCAGCCCCTCCCAGCCGGGAATTCCTTCCCAAAATCCCACCTATCCCTGCCTTCCGTCTTCTCAGGGAATGCGCAATTCCCAACTTCCCGAGCCGCGTCAGGAATCCTGGAAATTTTTCAAAATCCAGGAAAAATTCCCAAAATCACCGAGTAACTCCTCAGGATCTGGAAGCTTCCCAAAAACCAGAGAACTTTGGGATTTTCCTGTGAACATTCCCAGCTTCCCTTTGCTCTTCCCACAGACTCCTCATCTCTCCCTTTCCCGAGCCATCCGTGTCCCTGGAATATTCCTCTCCATCCTCCCGGAACGTTATTAATGACCCCGGCGTGGGAGAAGATCCATAAATCCCGGAGTCCCGCCGGGAATTCACCGCGCTCCGAAGGCTTCGGATGGGAAGCACACAAATCATCCCGGGAAATGGGAAGGCCGGGATGGCGTTTTCATCCCGATGTTTTACGGCTCCGCCGCTCCCGCCCGGGATTTACGGCCTCGTTGGAATTCAGGGAAAACGATCCCGAGGCGGCTCCAGGTGGGAGAATTTTGGAGGATTCGTTTTGCATCCCAAACTTTTGTGGGAAAAGGAAGAACTTGGGGGTTCGTCCTGCTCGGATCAGCGTTCCCTGCCCGGAAAAATGGGATTGTCCCATCCCTGGGAGTGTCCAAGGTGGGGTTGGATGGGGCTTGGAAAAATCTGGGATAGCGGGAGGTGTCCCTGCCCATGGATGGGTGGGAATGGGATGGGATTGAAGGTCCATTCCAAGCCAAATATTCCAGGATTCTGGAGTGCCTCTGCTTTGGGAATGCTGGGAATGTTCACCTGGAGAAGGGAAGGATCCAGGGAAACCTCGGAGCCAATTCCAGAGCCTAAAGGGGCTCCAGGAGAGCTGGAGAGGGATTTGGGATAAGGAACGGAGGGACAGGACACAGGGAACGGCTTCCCACTGGGAAAGGTGGGATATTGGGAAGGAATTCCCAGCTGGGATCTGATTTCAGGGAATCTCCTGCTCCTTTGATTCGCTCCGTTCCCAAATTCGGCCTCTCCCGCCTTTCATCCCAAACTTTTCCCTAGTTTCTCCTCATGGACAATTCCCACGCCGGAAAAATTCCCTCAGAATCCTCCACTATCCCTGGAAAAGCCGGAAAACCCCCAGGGCCTCCGTGTCCCGCTCGGAGGGATCAAATCATCCAAAAAATGAGGAATTTTTTGTATTCCCCCCCCCCAATAATTCCGGCAGCGCCAGAAATCCGGGAGAGCTCCGAGTGCCCGAAATTCCCGGGATTGGGGGAGGGGGGGAAGAGAAGGGTTAAAGAGGCCGCAAATCCCATTTGACCTCCGGAATGGAATTCATGAGCCGGAAAAATTCCCAGGGATAATCCAATGAGGGGGATCAAAAGGTCCTGAACTCCGGCAATGCCGAGAGAATTCCCGCTAATCCCCGCCAGGGCCCGGAGCGGCCCCGATCCCGTCTCCTCTCGGAATTTTCAGGGCGTCGGCGGAGCCGCCGGGTGGATTTTTCCAGGATTTTTTTTGGGAAGCGAAGTCCCCGAAATTCACGGTAAAATTCCCGGGTCGATCGGGAGGGAAAAATTCCAAGGTAAGGGGGAATTTTGTGTTCCCAAATTTCTGAATTCCCGATTTTTAACGCCGGAATCCATCAGGAATCCCGAATTCCGGCCGGGATTTGCCGCTGGGTTTAACACCAACCGAAGCCTTTCCACGATCCCAAACTCTGGGAATCTTCCCCTTTATCCCAGTTTTCATCGGCCTCCTTTGGATCCCACAAAATTCAGAGCCTCGGATGAACTTCCAGGAGGTTTTTCCCATCCCGAATCCAACCAAATCCCTCTAAAAATGGGATTTTCCTGCTGAGTTCCAATGGGAAACTCCACGGGAATAAAGGAGACCCCGGCCCAATTTTCCCAGGAAATCCGTGGCTGCCTCAGGCCTGGAATTTTTCCAGGCCATGTTGGAGCAACGTGGGATAGCGGAAGGCGGCCCCGCCCGCGGAAAGGTGGGAATGAGGCGATTGATTCCCATCCAAGCCGGGAATTTCGGAGCCGGAGGGACGGGAGGCTCTGGAATTCGGAGGTGACGTCAGCGGGGAGGGCAAATCCATCTGGGAATGATCGTCTGGAGGGGAGGCGGGAATTGGAGCCCGGGGCCGGAGCTGGCACGGGAACAAAGGCATGGGAGAAATCCCACGGGAATCGCTTAATGGGAAATCCGGGAAAGCCTCGGAGCCCGGGGCACAGGGAAGGGCGGGAAAACTTTGGGAGAGGTTGGATTTGCAGGGATGAGCTGATCCCGAAGGTCCTTCCCGACCCGCACCAGTCCGGGATGCTGGGATTTGTGGATGAGCTCTGAAGCGCCCGGTCCTGGAAAAAAGGGAGCTGGGATGGGCCCTCCCTGTCCCAAATCCGAGCTTTTAGTTGGAATATCAGCACCAATCCTTCCCCCTTTTTTCCCCCTTTTTTCCCCCTTTTTCCCCCCCTTTTCCCCCATTCCCAAGCTTCCCTAAGCAAATCCAAGGAGCTGAAAACTCCTCTAAGAAAATCTGGGATCCTGGCACAGCCCTCCCTTCCATAGGCCGGGAATTCCAGGAAAACTCTGGATATCCAGGAGTTCTCAGCCGGGAAGGAGCAGATCAGGACCGGGAAAAAAGGAAAAAGCACCGGGAGACAATTCAGGAAATGGAAAATTCAGGGAGAACACCCGGAAAGGAATTTTGGGAAAACCTTTCCAACACATTCTTTAATCCAAGGAGCAACTCGAAGGGAGAAAAACGGGATCGGTGGGAGCAAAGCCCGGAGCCGTCGGGAATATTCCCATTATTGGAATTTTTTCCCACAAAACGCTTTTTCCTGCTTTATTTTCCCTGCATTTCTCTCCTTTCCTCTGGGATTGCGGGAATTTTGTTCCCTGGAGGGGTCAGGGAATGATCCCGATCCGTTTGCTCCTCGTGGCTCTTCCCAGAGCTGCTCAGGAGGGAGGAATTCCGGGATTTGCCAATGGCCCTTCCCAAAGTTTTCCATGGGCCTGGAGCCGACGCCCAAGGAAAAACAGAAAAGCAGGGAAGGAATTTCGGGATGATTTCCCTGAATATTCCTGGAAATTCCCTCTATTCCAGGCACTTCCGGAGTGATTTAGGCCCCGTCCGTATCCCGAAATCCCGAATTTCAATCCTTTAAAGGCTCAGGGTTCATCCCTCATCCATCGGCAGAGCCGAGCAGGGAAGCGAAAAAACCGGGAAGAGGGGAAATCCCCACCTCCGGCTCCCGGAATTCCCGCTTCCCAAAGGAGCCTCCCCCTCCAGGGGTTCCCAGGGGTTACTCAGGGGTGGCTTCACAATTCCCGACGTTCCGGGACGCGGCTGGGGAAAAGAGGGGGAATTCGGGACGAGCTTTTCCCTCCGGGAGACGGGATTAGGCCGGAGCCCGGCGGGGAGGGAGCGCCGGGAATTCCCAGAGTTCAAGGAGCGCTGGCCCAGAAGCCGTTCCCGGCGGATCCGTGGATTCGGGAGAGCCATGGGAGAGGAGGTCATTAGAGGGGGAGCTGTCGCTTCCCATCCGTCACCGGAATTCCCGACCCCGCGGCCTCCGGATGGGGACGGTCCCGTTCATTCCCGGATTGTTTCATTCCCGTGGATTCGGGCGGGAGATGCCCGAGGATGTGGGAATTCCCGGTGGGTTTGCGGTGTAAATCCTTCTTTTCCCGGCTCCAAGCGTGTTCCCGTTTTTCCTAGGGGAGGGAATATCCGCCCTCGGCAGGCCAGCTCATCCCGGGGTTCTGGGGATGTTGGAGCTCCTGGAATGTCGGCAGCGCATCCGTGGCCGTTCCCAGTTTTCCTCAGGGCCTTGCGGGAGGAAACCCAGTGGATTTCCAAGGAAACCCAGGTATTTTCCAAGGTAATCCAGCCATTTTCCAAGGAAATCCAGCTGTTTTTTGGGGAAACCTGGTCGTTTTCCAAGGAAACCCGGCCATTTTCCAAGGAAACCCGGCAGTTTTCCAGGGAAATGCAGCGGTTTTCCCAGGAAACCCGGCCGTTTTCCAAGGGTTAATCCTCATCCCGAGGCAGGGCCCGGCTCCAGGCTGGGATCAGCTCCGGGAATGTTTGTTCTGGGCAGTCCTGGATCAGACGATTCCCTGATTTTTTTCACGTGTCAGTTCCTCGTTTTCCTGGGATCTTTTTCCCACGGATGGAGGGGAAGTGCCGGATTTGCTCCATAGCCCCAAAAATTCCGGTTGGAATCCACGGCTGCTTCCAGAAGTGATCCCCGATCTCCTTCCCGGAATCCCAGCCCTGGCCGGATGATCCACGAGCTGCCACTTCCCCTTGGAAGTTTGGAATGATTCCCCAACGCATTCCCAGCTCTCCCAGAGCAGAGGGGCTCCAGAATCCCAGAATATTTACCTTGGAATGAACCTTCAATCCCATCCCATTCCCACCCCATCCATGGGCAGGGACACCACCCGCTATCCCAGGTTTTTCCAAGCCCCATCCCACCCATCCTTGGCCACTTCCCGAGATTCCAGCAGTTCCCAGACCTCCTTTGGGAATCACAAACCCTTTCTCATCCCAACCCTTTCCCGTTTTTCCCGCTCCGTTATTTCTTTCTCCTCGGAGCTTCCTCAGCCATCCCAAGGAAGGGGAAATCCCGGGATGAAGGGAAGGAAAATCAACTCCGGGAACCTCCCGCTCTTCCCAAAAAATTCCGGCGCTCCTTCGGCCATTGGAGGGCACAATCTCCTCATTTTTAGGATTCCCGACGGATTCGCGCCTTTTCCTGCCGGAATCCATGGAATGGGATGTGAGCAGCCGGAGCGGGACCGAGCTGATTCTCCGGGATCCAAGGAAAAAGAGACCTGGTGGATATTCCCGTCCTAGCAAGGAAAAGCTGGGAATGTTGGGAAGAGCAGGGAGGAGAGAACGGTTCCCTTCAAACGTCGCTCCCGGAGAGGGTAAAAGTCGGGATTGGGATGGATTTTTATGGAAAAACTCCGGCACGGGCGCTTGGTTTGGTCTCCCTGGATCCTGGAGCTGCTCCAAAGGTTCCTGGGGATGGAATTCTTGGAGTATTCCCAAGGGAAGGTCATTCCATGGCTCCTCATGCAGAGGAATTCCGGGGATAAGCGGAGCTTCCCCGGGCTCTTTTTCCTTCCCTTTGGAATGTCCCGCTCCTTCCTTTGTCCAGCATTCCTTAATCCTCTCCTGAGGCAAGGAAAAGCTGCAGGAATTCCCTCCCTGCGGGAATCCTCCGCTCCCGATATTCCCAACATCCAGCACGGGGTTCCGATCCGTGCCTTATCTCCTGTGGGAAGGGCGTCGTTCCCGCCTCATTCCCACTTGGAATTTTCCCCCCGTTTGGAAGCAGCTTTGGGGAAAGACACGGAATTCGACAAAACCATCCCGTTTGATCCCAAAAAATCCCCAGGAATGGTGCAAGGTGCGGTTTTCCCACCATGGATTTGGAAGGGGAGGGAGGGAAGCGGCAGGAACTGGGATAATTTAAAGGATCGGGAATCTGCTGCTGGAAGAGGGAGATATCCATGGGATCACCTCCACGGGGTCATTTCCTTGGAGCTTTTTATCCCATGGATCTTCCCTATTTTTTCCCCCTCAATCCAAAAAGGATTTCCTGAATTCCAAAAAGGGAACCAGGGAACAGAAACATCAGGAATAAATCTGGGAAAAAAGCCGCAAAAAATCTGGGAAAAAACCCCCAAAAAATCTGGGAAAAAAAACCCAAAAAATCTGGGAAAAAACTCCGAAAAATCTGGGGAAAAACCCCCAAAAAATCCAGGAAAAAAACTCCAAAAAAACAAGGAAAAAATCCCCAAAAAATCCTTCCCAGCTTTTCCATGGCGCCTGCAGAGCGAGGCCGGATTTTCCTCCATTATTTGGGAACAGAATTCCATCCGAACCCGGGGCTTGGATCCGCCTGGGATAGCAGGAGGAGTCCCCGGAGTTGGATCCCGAGGGCCTCGGGAGTCCTTTCCAAGCCCAACCATTCCAGGATTCTCATTCCCACGGAACTTCCGTGCCGGGAAAGGCTTTTCCTTGGCTTCTCCCTCCCGTCCAACAGCGGGTTTGGATATTCCATGAATCCCAAATGGAATTAAGGAATCCAACCTTACCCTGAGCTTGTGCTCGGAAGCAAAATCTTGGAATTGAGGCTGGAATTCCTTCCGCCTTTCCCGGGAAAACGCAGGTATTCGTGGTGTGGCCGCTCTTCCCGATCCTCGCATCTCCGGCACGGAAAATCCAGGGAATTTCTCCTGCTCCAGGCGCTGCTTTCTCCCAGGACAGCCTGAGGAAAGGGAAAAGGAATTCCCAAATCCCGTGGCGGGCTTTTCCCGGCTCCCGAGCCGCTCTTTATCCCGCTTGGAAGGAGCTCGGCTGGAGCGAGGCCGCTCCTGATTTTTGGGATTGTGTTCCCAGCACGGCAAAGAATTCCACGCGTGGCCTCCGGATCCATCCGGAGGCGGAAATTTGGGATCGGGAGCAGCAGCCAAGGCGTCTCCCAACCCTTCCCTCTCCACAGGCCCTTGGGAACAACATTCCATAATTTCATTCCCTGGATTTGCCGCCGCCTTTTTCCCTTTTCCTTCGGCTGGAATCGGGAATGGGAAGTGGAGACGACTCATTCCCACCTTGGATGGGCCGGGAATTTGGGCCGGATCATCCCAAGAATTCTTTAAAAATCCGAATGAAATGAAGCAAAAAGACGGAAAAAATCCGGATAAAATTCCAAGGTGGGAGAGACTCCCCAAATCTTCGGGAAAGACGGGAGAGACGTCAAGGAAAAAGACCCTGGAAAAGAGGGAAACCCAAAGGAGGGAAAGGATCCGGAGGCAAAAACATCTGGATCCAATCGGAGCCTGGAAGGGCTCGGGAGAGGGAAAGGGAGGAAGGAAAATTGGGCGGGATTCGCGGCCAAATCCCGCTCTGCTTTTTATGGAATAACCCCCCAATCCCAGGCTTTATTTGGATCCTCCCCACGAGCTCCTGCCCCGAACGGAAGAACCGAAAATTCCCAAAAAAAACCAGGAGGAATTCTCCCTTCCTGCTCCGCTCCCGTGGAAAAAAATCCCCCCCCCGATCCCGAGTTGATGAAGCCGGAAAAAAGCTTGGAAGTGGCTCCTGGCGGGGCCGGAGGCTCCGAGGTTTTTTGGGATGATGGGGCTTGGAAAAGCGCTCGGCTCGGGAAAGGCTCTTAAAGGTCACGGAGGAGGGAAAACCACGGAACTTTTCCAGGAGCTCCGCGGGATATCTTGGAATGGCGGCTCCCGGGGAACACATGGATCCAGGAGGGATCCAGGAGGTGGATTTTTGGGAATAAGAAGAGTTTTCCCGCGTCGGGATTTTAATGGGAGGTGCCGGAATCCGTAAAGGTGCCAAATCCGGTGGGAATTCCGGGCCCGATTCCCGCCGGCTGCTCCCTGAATCCCGGCCCGAGGCCCTCGCCCTCTCCCAAGTGCCTTTGGTGTCCCTCGGAGAGGGAAAATTCCCGCTTTGGGCTGGAATTCCAGCATTTATTCCACGGATTTTGCCGTGGACACCGGGAGTTGTTTGATCCCGGAACGGCTTTTCCCTGCCGAAGGCGCTCCGTGCCCTCCATCCATGGATTCATGGAATCTTCAGGCACCTCTGGTTCAGGATCCCATTCCAACCCGGCCTCGGACATTCCCAGGGATCCAGGGGCGGCCGCAGCTTCTCTGGGAATTCCATCCCAGCCCCCCCTCCACCCTCCCAGCCGGGAATTCCTTCCCAATATCCCACCCCGATCTCCCCTTTCCCAGCGGGAAGCCATTCCCTGTGTCCCTCCATGCCTCATCCCAAATCCCTCCATGAAAAACCCCTGGAATTTCTCTGCGGCACCACCCGGGAATCTCATCCCGACCAAACTCCTCCAGCAGCAGATCCAGGCTGGAAAAGCCACCGCAATTCCACGGACACCGATCCCGACTTCCAGAGTCGGAACGAGGCGAAGCAACCTCGAAATCCCTGGAGAGAGGGAGGGAGGTTGGGAAGAGCCGGAGGTTTGGGATGAGTCACGTCGGGAATGAGTCAGCGGCTCCTTCCTGCTGCTGGTCTCTAAATCCCGGGATTTAGAAACGAGCGGATGCTCCCGGGGACACGTAGGGAGTTTTTCCAGAGGGACAGGGATTAGTGGATTTCCCGTGGATGGAGGGCTCCGTGTCCTTTGGGAAAAACGGGAAGAGAATCCCAGAAAAAACATTGGGATCGGCCCGTGCTGATCCAGGGGGGGTTTAATCCCGGGAAAAGGAAGGAAATGGGAATTCTGGCGTTGTTTTGGTTGGATTTGCCCTGTTTTATTCCAGATTTTCTCAGAATTCCTCCAGTTCCATGAAAAACATGGAAGCTCCGAGCTGTGACTTCCCAGATCCCATCCCCTTGGAGCTGCAGGAATTGGGAAAACATTCCCTGGAAAAGCTCTCGGAGGGGTCACCTGGAATCGTGTCCTTCCTGGAGGATCATCCTGGTGTCCGGAGGCTCCCGGGGGTTGAGATAATGGATTTTTAGAACCCTCCGGGATTGGGAATTCCATCCCTGAATTTTTGTGTTCATTTTTCCCACCTTTCCATCGGTTTTTTTTCCCTGTGGAATCTCCGACCTCGGCCCTTCAAGCGGCTTAAAAACTTGGGAATTTCATCCCTTGACTCCGCAGGAAGGAACCTGTGGGACACTCCCAGGGATCCAGGAGCATCCACAGCTTCTCTGGGAATTCCATCCCAGCCCCTCCCCACCCTCCCAACCGGGAATTCCTTCCCAAGATCCCACCCCAATCTCCCCTTTCCCGGGATCCCAGCAATCCCAGGATCCAGAATTAACATCCATCCGTCCATCCCGAGCCAGGCTTAGGAAGAACACACGGAAATTCCTGGGATTTCCATTTTGTGCCAGGAAAATTTCCCTGTGTCCTTTTCCGACCGGGGTGAAATAAACGGGATCATCATCCCCGATCCCGAAAAACCACCAGGAGCGGGAGGGCTCAGCGTTCCTTTGGGATGCTGCTCCGCGGCCCCCGGAAGCGGAGAGGCGGGAATCCCGGGATTCCTCTTTTCCGAGCAGCCGGGAAGGGAACAGGGAGCGGGAGCCAGCCTGGATCCTCCCGCTTCCCAAATATTGTCCTATGGAAATCCTCCCGTTCCATCGGCAGGGCCGCAAATCCAAGGAAAAGGCTGCAAAATCCAGCGCCTAAAAATTCCAGAGCCTCAAGGGGCTCCGGGAGAGCTGGAGAGGGATTGGGATGAGGAATGGAGGGACGGGACACAGGGAATGGCTTCCCACTGGGAAATGTGGGATAATGGGAAGGAATTCCCGGCTGGGAGGGTGGGGAGGGGCTGGGATGGAATTCCCAGAGAAGTTTGGCTGCCCCTGGATCCCTGGGAGCGTCCCAGGCTGGCTTGGATGGACTTGGATCCACCTGGGATAGCGGGATTTGGGAAGGGATGAATCCAAGTCCGGGTTTCTGGGCTGGGAATCTCCCATTCCAACCTTTGGGATACTGAATTCCTCTTCCAGATCCATCCTTTCCTTTCCCAAACTTGCCGGATTCTCCCACTTTTCCAGCTCCCAGCGTCCTGATCCATCGGAACTTGTCCCTTCCCATGGGAAGGGTCTGGGATGATCCCGGCCATCCCTTCCCACCCAAACCATTCCATGATTCCATTCCCTCGGTGCTCATGAGATGAAGTCCCCGTATCCCGTTTTCCCTCCTTTTCAAAGCCATTCCCGGGATTTCGGGACGGCGAGGACGCCGCGCCCTCGGACACGACGGAATTCCGGGAAAGAAGGGGCTTTCCTAAGGGCGATCCAGGGGATGGAGCCACATCTGGAATTCATTTTTCCAGGGAGAGCTCAGCGCCTTTTTTTTTTTATTTTTCCAGGGATTAAAATGAGACAGAAATTCAGGGAATCGTTTCCTCCGGGAGCAAAAAAAAACCCCAGCTCGGAGCGGAATTCCAACAATTCCTCGCGGGGATGGAAGGGGATGGGAGCAAAACGCTCGGAATCGCTCCGGAATCCACAGGTAAAACCAGGGCCAAATCCCTGCCTGGAAAAACGGTGGAATTTTAGGGATAAAGGTTTTTTTTCCCCTGGAACAGCCAGTGGGATTTGGAGGGATGAGGAGCTGAGGTGGGAATGTGGGTGGGGAAATCTATGTGGGATCCATCCCATAAATAAATGGGATTTCAGTCTCCAGGCTCCGGGATGTTTGTCCCAAGTCCTTCCCGTTCCGTGTGGAATTGCAAGAGGGAGCAGGGGAATAAAATCAGGGAATCCTGGAATGGTTTGGGTGGGAAGGGGCCTTCAATCCCATCCCATTCCCACCCCATCCGTGGGCAGGGAACGTCCCATTCCCGTCCCATCCTGCCTGGGAGGTGGGGAGGGGCTGGGATGGAATTCCCAGAGAAGCTGTGGCTGCCCCTGGATCCCTGGGAATGTCCAAGGCCGGGTTGGATGGACTTGGATCCAGCTGGGATAGCGGGATGATCCCTGCCCATGGATGGGCTGGGAATGGGATGGGATTTCAGATCCCTTCCCACCCAAACCCTTCCATAATTCCATGAAATCTGCAGCCAGGCTTTTCTGGGAGCTGAATTTTCCGGAAAGCTCTCCCGACCCAGCTGGACTCAGGGAACGTTCCCAGAGGAAGCCACATTCCACGGACTCCGTGATGTGGATGAGCCCAGGATCCCGGCGCCATTCCCGGCCTAATCCCGAAATCATGGAACGGTTCTGCTCAGAAAGGACCTCACCCGATCCCAACCCTTCCCGCTATCCCGGGGCTGCTTTTCCAGCGGATCTTTGCCCCCTCGATCCCTCCACCTTCCCATTCCGTTCCCGCCCATCCTCGGGAACGAACCCCCCACGGCTCCGGGATTCCAGGCCCCTCTCCGGCCATCCCATCCCTGCCTTTTCCCGAGGGAATGGCCACGATCCGCACGGATCCGTCCCTCCGGAGCCGTCGCCAGGGGAATTCCGGGCCGGGCCGGAGATCTGAGGGATCCTGGCACCGGGACAATCCCCTTGGATTTGTCCCCGGATCCTCCGGCCGGGGACTTTTTTGCCCCCGAGAGAATTCCTGGCTCGGGAAGAGGCTTTTCCCATAAATATTTCCCTTTTTAGCTCGGATCAGCTCCGACGGAAGGCAGGGAAAAGCTGGGAGAATCCGTTTGTTTTTTGGGAAAAAAACCGTTGGATTTTGCCCGAGCATCTGTGGGATGACGCCGGAAGTGCCGGTTGGAAAAGGGATTTTTCCTGGTTTTTTTTCCCAAATATTTTTCCCAAATATTTGGGGAGTTTTGGGGAATTTTAGGGGCTTTTTTTTCCCAAAAATTCCAACCGGTGGCAGGGGGGGCTCCGGGAAAACCCCAAAAATGGGGATGAGGGTGGTTGGTGTAACCTGCGCAAGGAATTCTCAGGGGAAAAATCCATGGAAAATCAGAGATATCCAGGCCGGAGAGCTGGCTCCTGGAAAACAGCTCCGGGAATAATTGGAATTCTTTTCTTCCCAGCCGGAGCGCTTCGATCCCTCCTTCCCTGGAATCCAGCTCATGGGAATGGGAATGTGGGAATCTCTCCCACCACCATCAATCCTCTCTTCCCGGGAAAAGAGCAATGGGAATACAAATCCACGGTGAGGGTGAAAATGGACGGGATTTGGGAAGGCGGGCTTGGAATTTGGGGATTTTCCAAGTGGAGATTCGGGATCAAACCCGGGCCAAAGCAAAGGGAAGAAATCCAGGTGAAAATACCCGGGAATGTTGGAATGCGGGTGGCACCGGCTGCGCCTTCTCCCAATCCAAAGGGAGCCGGGGCCGGATATTCCCGGCCCGAGCGGGTCTGGAGGGATGTTTGGAAATCCCATCCCGGAAAAAAGCGACCTCATTCCAGCCGGGATTAAAGGAGCATCCCAGGAAAAGCCAAAGCTTTGGAAAAAGTCCGGAGGGAATTCTCACCCACGGGGCCGGGGTGGTCCGTGGGATCCGTTCTCCGTGGATTGGAGAATCCCGGATTTATATGGGATGGATCCCATCTTTTCCCACTCCGCAAACAGCAGGAAGTGCTCCCATCCCGCGTTGTTCCCAGGGAAAAAAATCATGGATAACCATGGATAAGCATGGAAAAGGGGATGAGAAACCAGGGCCGCGTTTCACCCCGGGATTGTGTCGGGATAACTCTGGAATGTTCCCAGTAAGGAAACTCCGGGATCCGTTCCAGGAAGTTCCTCCTCGTGTCCAGGTGGAATTTCCCGGGATGGGATCCCGCCCGTTCCTCTCATCCCACGGAGCCTCATCCCTGCTCCGACTCCTTCCCTCGGGATCCCAAAGCCTTTCCTTGTGGGAAATGTTCCGATCCTTCCCAACAATTTTCCCTCCCAAATCCACCCCCAGCCCTCGGAATTTTCCGGCCGCTCCTCCTACGGCAGCTCCGGGATGTCCAACACCAGCCCCGCGGCTTCCCGGGAAAAACGGGGACCGGAGCTGGAGTTTGCTCCCGGGAGCCCAGAAACTCATGGAGACCTCAGAGCCCTGGAGATCCGGGATTTTGGGCTCTGGATCCCATCCGGGATTTCAGGCCCTGGATCCCATCCATAATTCCAGGCCCTGGATCCCATCCATAATTCCAGGCCCTGGATCCCATCCATAATTCCAGGCCCTGGATCCCATCCATGATCCCAGGCCCTGGATCCCATCCATGATCCCAGGCCCTGGATCCCATCCATGATCCCAGGCCCTGGATCCCATCCATAATTCCAGGCCCTGGATCCCATCCAT
>VZRJ01009497.1:21524-34065 GCA_013397565.1 Ptilonorhynchus violaceus | reverse complement strand
AAACGATATCTAAAATCGGATCTTAAATTCTATTTTAAATTTTTATTTTAATAAATAAAATTAAAATTTATTTTAATATTTAACAGCTTTTAAAAGTACATTTAAATTCTGTTTGAAAATTAGATTCAAAGTCTATTTTAAAATTATAGGAGCTTACCTTTAAAATTATATCTAGGATTACATTTAAAATATATTTTAAAATTATATTTAAAATCCTATTTTGAAATGATATTTAAAATTCTATTTTGAAATTATCTTTTAAATTTAATTAAAATAATACTTAAAACAATATTAAGATTATATTAACATGATATAAAATATATTTCGATTTTTTATTTAGCATTTTATTACAACTACATTTTAAAACCCTCTTGCAAATGACACAGAAATTCCATTAAAATTCTATTTAATATCATATTTTGAAATTATATTTAAAACGAGATTGAAATTGTTTTAATAATCATATTAAAATGATTTAAAAATTATATTGAGAGGATATGAACAGGATATAAAATAGATTTACGTTTTTTATTTAGCATTTTATTAAAACCCCATTTAAAAATGACACAGAAATCCCATTCAAATAATATTTCAAATTTATATTCTAAAATTTTAGGTGAATTCCATTGAAAACATTAAAAATCCCAGCCCGACAAGAATTCCCAGACCATTTCCCAACCTTTCCCTGGATACCCCAACCACCCCATCCCACTCCCTCCTTTTCCCGGGATATCCCCTCCACCTTCCGCCTCCCAACTTTTCCAAGCGCCGGGAAATCCGGGAATGCCGATCCGCGAGCCCTTCCCGGCTCGTCCATCCCGATTTTTCCCCGTATCCCGAGGCCGGGAGCGGGGCCGGGCGATGACGTCATCGCCGCCCCTCCGACCTCTCCCGGACTTTTGTCCTTGGGAAGAGCCGAGCTCGGGATCGTCACGCCCGACGAAGATTCCCAACAAAATCCGGGAGCGGGGACGTGACCGCCCGGCCGTGCCGGCCTTTCCCGGCCTTTCCCGGCGCTCCCATCCCAATTATCCCGTCCTTTAATGAATTCTTGGCGCGTGGAGCCTTTCCCGGTTAATGAGAGCTCCCGGCTCCGGCCTCGTTCCCCTTGGAAAACACCGGGAAAAGGAGCCAGGGGTTCTCACCCGCATCCCCAATGGCTGATCCCGCGGGGAATCTGTCGGGAAAATGGGAGATCCGGTGGAGGATCCCGAAAATCCTGCGGGGATCGGGGCTGAGCCGGGAGGCAAAATGAGGGAAAACCGATGAGGAAAAATTCCCGGAGGGAGAAGGAGGGGAAAAAAGGGAATGGGAGATGTGGGAAAGGAAGGGAAGGAAAAAGGAAAGGGAATTTTGTCCCACTTTTATTTCCATAAAAATCCCCCCCAGAACAAAATAGTTTTTCCCTTTTCCATGGGCTGTGGGAACTTCGCTTTTCCAGGCTGGAAAACATTCCCATCAAATCCTGGAGGAAACAGCTCCGTTTTTAAAGGATAAATTTGGTTGGGATTTGCCGGGAATTTTCAGGCCCCGAACGATTCCCTGTTTGTTCCTCCCCCGGAGAACAAACCCAGAGCTCAGATCCATGGAATTTCCTCCTGGAATGAATTCCAGCATTCCCACACGAGCAGGAAGGTCGGGGAAGGGCTCCTTGAGCCACCGGCAGGAACTGGAGCCATCCAAGAAATCATGGGATGGGTTTGGAAAAGTTCAAACTCCCATCCCGGAGGGTCAGGTCGGACCTGGATTCCTCTGGAAGTGCGGGATGCGCTCCCAGCATCCCAAAGTTTAGGATCTCACTGTTGCAATCCCAAAAATCCCGAAGCTCCTGGTTTGGGAAGAAGTTTCCTGTGGGAGCTTTTCCAGCGGGGTCTTCCTGCCATTCCCGTGGGTATTCCTGCCATTCCCGTGGGTATTCCTGCAATTCCCATGGGTATTCCTGTGATTCCCATGGGTATTCCTGCCATTCCCATGGGTATTCCTGCCATTCCCATGGGTATTCCTGCAATCCATATGAGTATTCCTGCAATTCCCATAGCTATTCCTGCAATTCCCACAGGTATTCCTGCCATTCCCGTGGGTATTCCTGCAATTCCCATGGGTATTCCTAAAATTCCCACGGGTATTTCTGCAATCCCCATTGGTATTCCTGCCATTCCCATGGGTATTCCTGTGATTCCCAGGGGTATTCCCATCACTCCTGACCCTGGGACTCCAATCCAGGATTCCAAAGGCGCCCGGATGCCGCCTCAAGTGAGGATCCAGCTGATTCCAGCTGGTTTTCCATGTCAATCCCTCCTGCTGCCTCCAGCCCCTCTGGAATCAGGATTTTCCCTCCTAATTTTGAGCAAATTTTCCCGGAAGTGTCCAAGGCCAGGCTGGATCATCCTGGGATAATGGGAGGTGTCCTTGCCCACAGCCAGAAAAACGGGATGAGACGATCCTTAAAGATCCTTTCCAAGCCAAACCATTCCAGGATCCTGGGATTCCAGGAATTGTGAGCTCAACCCAGGCTCTCCTTAAGGAAATCCATCATTCCCACCTCTGGAAAACAGCCCAAATGATCCAAAAAAAAAGGGAAAAACAAAGAGGCTTCGGCCATTGTGGATCTCCAGGATGTGGAAAAGTCTGGAATTTGGGAAGCTCCTCGTGCTCACAAATTCCTTTCGTCGCTGGGAGAACCGGAAGTGCCTCAGTTCATCCTTAAAATCCCAAACCGAATTCCATGGAATCCCACCAATCCCTGCCCAGCTCAGATAAACTGGGAAAACCAGGAAAATCCGCTTGGAACCGATCCGGGCCGCTCCTAAATCCTTATTCCAGGCAAGCACCGGAATTCCACATTCCAATTTTTTTCCTGTCCCTCCGGGCCAAATCATCCCTTGGGATCTGTGGGATTCCCTCGGGAACACCTTCCACATCCACAGCCCTTCCCAAATCCCGCTCCAGGGCCCGAATCCGCCTCTGGAACACCAAATCCCCATCCCGGCCTCGGCTCATTCCCGCTTTTCCTGCTCTTTTCCCTGAGCCTGATTTTCCTGCAGTAGTCCAATCCCATTTATTGGGAATTTACGGTTCTCCGTAGGGTTTTTATATTTAGCTGCCTGCCCTGGAAAACCACATTTTTATGGATCTTGGATCCCACCCCTCTCCCTGCGGCTCCTCCGGGCCGCTTTTCCCCCCTTTTTTTTCCATGTTTTTATTCCATTTTTGGAGCTCGGCGCCTGATTCCGTGCCCGTCCCTCATTCCCGCCCGCCCTTCCCAGAAATTCCTTATCGAGCCAGGCCTGGTTCCGGAGGCCGCGCTTTTTCCGGGATTGACTCATCCTCGGCTCCCGCAGAAAAGTGGGAAAAAGGATCCGTTCCCAGCCTTTGGAAAGGTCGGCCGTGCCGCTCCTGGTTTTTTTCAGAGGGAAAAGAGGGGAAATCCTTAAAATAGCGGGATAATATCCCGAAAATAAACCCTGGTCCGCTCCCCCCGCCGGCGGATTTTCCTCGGATTGATCCCGATCCCAAAGTTCTTGGTCCGGAGGCAGCCGGAGGCGCCGGCAGGGGATGATTCCCTCGTTATCCGCTCATTTCCAGCCGGATTTTCCATGAGCGAAGGGAGGGGAGGGGAGGGAGGCCTCGAGGCGATTCCCTGCTCGCCTTCCAGAGGGAAAACGGGAACGCGGAGCAGCCCCGGGAGCTGGGCCGAGGGCGCCGAGGTTGGGAATGGGAGGGGAAATTCCCGCTGATTTGGGATTTGCTTCGGGAATCGCTGTGAGGATCAAGGGGAAAAGGAGGGAATCCGGGCCTTGGGATGGGGTTGTCCCAAGGGATCGAGGATGTTCCATCCCTGGAGGGGTTTGGGGACGGAGATTTGGGAATGCTGGGCTGGGAAAGGCGGATTTGGGATGGATTGGAAAAGGTTTTAAAGGCAAAATCATGGAAAAACGAAATCTTTATTTCCCTCTGTCTGTCCATCTTTTCCATGGATTTTTCCTGACCTCCCCCTTTGTGAAAAGGTTTCCTGGGAATGAGGGAGGATCGGAGCTTCCCAGATATGAAACGTGCCAAGGATTAAAGCAGAAAACTTCGGGAATTTGACACTTCCCACCCTTTATCCCTTTGTCACGGAATTTCTGGAATTCCTGCCGGGTAAGGAGCTGGCAGAGCGGGATATTCGGGATCTATGGAATTCCAGGATGCTTCGGTGAGCGGCTCCATAGGGATGCGCTTGTTCTAACCATGGGATAATCCAGATTCCTGGAATTCCTGGTCTCACATTCCCAGCTCGGAGCCGGGAATCAGATCCAAGCTCAAGGATTTTCCCGCTCCGCGCTTCCAAAGGATTCCACCTGGGGATGAACCCTCTAACGGAGCTCCCAGCTGGTTGGTGCTGCTTTGGAAAAACGGGAAAAGCGGGAATTTTGGGAGAACTGAAGCTCCTTCTGTCACCTTTTTAAACAGAGGGAGCCCGGGAAGGACGGAAAAAATTCCCGGAGAAACTTGGGAATGAATCCGGGTGAGGAATTTCAATCCGTGCCTCTTTTCCCATGATCTGTTTTCTATCCAAGGCATTCCTCAGGAGAGGGAAAACGGCTCAAAACTACGGAAAAAGCGGAATTTTGGGATTGAGGGGCCAAAAAAATCCATCCAGGGGCCTCCAATTTTATGCATCAATTAACATCAATTAACATCAATTAACATCAATTAACTCCAGCACCATCCCGTGGCTCCAGGACATCCCGAGGATTCCCTTGGAATAACAGCTCCGAGCTGGAATTTTTCCCGAATTATTTACCCTGAATAAATCCCTCTTTTCCCTTAAAAACCCGGATCCCAAGGAAAATCCCCCGGCCCCTCCATGGCTTTGCCCTTCATTAAGGAAAAGGCAAAATTCCCTCGTTGGGAGTTGGGAATCCCAGATGGAAAACATTGGGAAAAAAGGGTTGGAAAATCCAGCTCGTCCCGGGTAAAAATTCCTCAGTAATTTCTTGGGATAAAAGGAGAATCTCCCCCATCCTGGCTCGCACACGGCGGCTCCTTCCTTCGGGATGAGTCAGCCCGGAGAAATCCTATTTATTCCCAAATCCTGGCACGGCAGCGGCTCCCGGGCTCGGAAGCGATAAGAGCCAAAATTCAGGATTTCTCATTCCCGGGAAATTTTTTGGAGGCTTTCGGAAAGCAAAAAAAAAAAAACAAAAAATTCCGATTCTTTCCGTGGGTATCGGCCCTGCCCGGAAATTCTGACTCCCAAAAAAAACAAAACCACCCCCAAATCCCGGGTTGGAAAGATCGACCCGGGATCGTCGTTCAGATCCGTGGGATTGGGCAGGGTCGGGAAGGCTGGATTGTTTTGGGAGAGGGAATAAAGCTCCGTCAGGGATGTTATTCCCGGTTTTTTTGTTGCTTGGGAGTGTTTTTATCCCGGGAAATGAGAAGCAGGGATTTTCAAACAAGTGGGAACGCCAAGGAAAAGCAACGGGAAATTCCAGGGGGGTTTTGCCGACGGATCCTCGGTGGTTTGGGGGAGCTGGAGCGGCCCTGGGAGAAGGATTTGGGATGGTGGGAGATTCCGGAGGCAATTCCAGAGCCTAAAGGGGCTCCGGGAGACCTGGAGAGGGACTTGGGATGAGGAATGGAGGGACAGGACACAGGGAATGGCTTCCCGCTGGGAAAGGGGAGATTGGGGTGGGATTTTGGGAAGGTGAGGGCGGGGAGGGGCTGGGATGGAATTCCCAGAGAAGCTGCGGCTGCCCCTGGATCCCTGGAAGTGTCCAAATCCAGGCTGGATGGGGCTTGGATCCACCTGGGATAGTGGACGGATCCCTGCCCATGGATGGGGTGGGAATGGGATGGGATTGAAGGTCCCTTCCCACCCAACCCATTCCAGGATTCTGGAGCCCCTCTGCTCTGGGAGAGCTGGGAATGTTCCCCTGGAGAAGGGACGACTCCAAGGAAACCTCAGAGCCCCTTCCAGAGCCTCCAGGAGAGCTGGAGAGGGACTCGGGATGAGGCCTGGAGCGACATTCCCAGCGGATGATCCAAGCCCACCTCAGAATCCACGGTTTTTGTGCTTCTCCGGCCACTTTCCCTCCCGGGAGTTGCCTCAGCTCTGCCTCACTTCCCATGACAATCCCGGGATTCACCGCTCCGCTCGGGAAACGTCGGAGGAGCTCGGGAGAGGAAAGCCCGGCCGGCTCTGTGGGGCACGGATCCCTCGGATCCAATCCATGGATCCCTCGGATCCGATCCATGGGCCGGTTGAGCAACCCCGGGCGAGCGACAGAGGGAAAATTTCCTGGAAAAACGAGGTTTTCCCTGCTTTATGTGGAGATCCTCCGGGCCGGCCATGGGAGCCAAGCCGGAAATGTGGGATTTGTGGGATTCCGGAGGGGAAGAGGACTCATCCCACCACACCCCGGGGCTGGCCCTACAAAATTCCCGGCCCAAATCCCTCGGCCCGGGCGTGATCCCAACTCATCCCCCGTGGTTTCCCAGAGGGGCGGGGATAACGCGATTCCAAGCGCTTGGAATTCCGAGCGGGCTGTCCCGGTTCCCACCGAGGAGTTTTGGGAGAGCTGCGGATGCGGCGCATCCCGGGAAAGGATCCAGGTGGAAGGAGAGAGCTGGGAAGGGGGAGGTGGGATGGGGAATTCCAGAGGGATCCGTGGGAGGATCGGCTTGGGCGCTCCAAACCTCCCTGGGCACTTCCAAGGCCTGTCCAGCCTTTCCATGGAAAAATATTCCCAATATCCAACCTAAACCTCTCCTTCGAGACCATTCCCTTTCCTCCCATCCCTGTTCCCCGGGATAAGATCCCAAATCCCCCCTGGCTGCCCCCTCCTGTCAGGGAATTTCCCAGCGGGAAAAGCTCCCTCTGGATCCTCCTTTTCTCCGGGATGAGCCCCTTTCCCAGCTCCCTCGGCTTTTCCCGCTGCTCCAGCCCCTTCCCAGCTCCGTTCCCTGCCCTGGCCCCGCTCCAGCCCCTCCAGGTCTTTCATCCATGGCCGAGAACCGGGCACGGAATTCCGGGTGGGATCCCAGCAGCGCACAGGGACAATCCCTTCCCTAAAGGAAAAGACAAAGCCCAAATCCCTTTAAAACTTGGAATTTGGATGCTCATCCCGCTCGTGTAATTCCAGCCTTTCATCCAAGGAACGAGCTCCAGGCCCACATCGCCTGCTCCAGCCTGTGTCCCAAATTTCCTGGAGCGATCCAAGGAAACCGAGAATTCCAGGCTGCATCGGAGCGAAATCCATGGGGTGGGAGATCCGACGGACAAGGAGGGAAAGGGCCAGGGAGCGCTCGGATAGGGATGCACGGGATTGTCCCAGAATTCCCGAAAAGGGCTGGAATTTGGACGGAGCCTCCGCTCCTGTCACTCAAACCGAGCCCGAGGAGCCCGGAGGAGCTCGTGGCACAAATCCCGGGAAAGGGGAAATGCCACGGATGAGGCACCGGCCGTGACTCAGCCCCTGACTCATCGGAGCCGAGCCGAGGTCAGGGATAACAGGGAAAACTCCCACCTTTCCCTGCTCCTTTCCCTGCTCCTGTTCCCTTAGGCCGGTGCCCGGAGCCTGGCGGACATTCCCGGGATTTCTCACCTGGAAGCGGCGTGGAAAGGACCCTATGGATGCTCTCTCCGGAGACCACAGGGAATTTCCTGCTGTTTCCACGGAAGGAATTTCCCTCTCCTCAAATCCCAAAATCCGTGGCACAGGGAGGATCCCCGTGGATTCCTGTCCCGAGTTTAAAGATGGAAAACTGAGGCGCGGGGGATTGGGAGCCTCCAGGAATCCCACCTGGAATGCTGGGTCTGGCCCCGGGATCGACAGCACAAGGATGTGGAGCTGCTGGAGAAATCCAGAGGAGGCCCTGGAGCTGCTCCCGGGGCTGGAGCCCCTCTGGAGCCGGGCTGGGAGAGCTGGGAATGTTCACCTGGAGAAGGGAAGGATCCAGAGGCGCTTCCAGAGCCTGAAGGGGCTCCGGGAGAGCTGGAGAGGGATTTGGGATGAGGAATGGAGGGACAGGACACAGGGAATGGCTTCCCACTGGGAAAGGGAAGCCTCGTCCAGCCTGGCCTTGGACACTCCCAGGGATCCAGGGGCAGCCGCAGCTTCTCTGGGAATTCCATCCCAGCCCCTCCCCACCCTCCCAGCCGGGAATTCCTTCCCAAGATCCCACCCCAATCTCCCCTTTCCCACATTCCAAGGCAATCAGAGCAGCCTGGGAGGCGCATCCCTGTCCTTCCCGGCTCCACGCCCGGCTGGACTCATCCCTGCTCCGCACCCATTCCCTGTTTTCCTCCCGGAGCCGATTCCCGAGGCCGTTTTTCCCGGCCGACACCCGGAGCTCGGCGATTCCCGCCGGAGTCTCCGTGGATCCCAACACCTGGAGAGCGGCTCATTCCAAGCTCAGAGTCCCGGAGGGGTTTTTATCCAGGAAAAAGCGCAGGGATCTCCCTTGGGAATGAGGGGAATTCACAGGAAGCGCTCTTTATTCCCTGAGCTTTTCTTCTGGATGAGTCAATCCAAGGAATTCCGCCGCCGTCCTTCACCAGCTCCTGAAATCCCGGTGCTTTTCCTTTACTTTTCATTCCCGGATTTCACGCTGTGGCTCCTCTTTCTCATCCCTTTTCCTTCCAAGTTTTCCTTTCCTTTCCGCTCCTGGCCTTTCCTAAGATTCCTTTTTCAACGCCGGACTCAGATTTCCGGGAAGGATTTCAGGAAATCTCCCGGTCTCTCCTCTGCTCCCGTTTTCCCTTGGATATTTTGGATGGATCCAACATTCCCCCCCAAAGCCCGGAGTGATGGACATTCCAACTTCTCTTCCCGAAAGGAACTTTTCCTCCTTCACCCGGGAAAGGCCAACCTGAATTCCAACCGAAATTCCCTTTGGAAAACTTTCAGGACACGAATCATTCCCCTTCCTCCATGGAATTCCTGCTCCATTCCAAGCCTCCAATCGGTTTTCCCATGGCCCATTTCTTTGGATTCATCCCGGCTTTACTCCTGGGTCATCTCTATCATCCCACTCGTATTCCAAGGGAAATCTCCGTTTTATCCATAAATTTTTTGCCATGGATTAACCGATATTGCCGTTTCATCCCGCTGGAAGGATAAATTCCCAATTTTTCCCATGTAGCAGGAATTCCTGGGTTCGGGATCCGTTTGTAATCCATCATTTCTCCCTCGAACAAACTCCGGAGTTTTCCTCCAGCTGGGATTGATCCCGGCAAGGAATTTTCCTCCAAAATCCCTTCAAATGGGAATCCCGTTCAAACAGGATCCGCTTTTTCCATCCCGTTTTTTTTGCCGCCCGGGCCGGGAAAGGCGTGGATTTGGCTCCCGAATTTCCCAGATCCCGCAGCCTCTCCCGAGGAAACCGCTCCAAACGAGTGGAGCGCTCCAGCCCCTGCGGAGAGCCCATATTCCAAAGGGAATCACATCCCCATTCCCGAGCTTCCTTCCCTTTATCCGGATGGGTTTTGCCATAAAAATGTGAATTCCACTTTGGATGTTCCATCCATCCCTAAATGGTTCTTTTCCCGCCAGGAATCTCCTCTTTTCCAAAGGCTCATCCGCAGGGAGAAATTCCTCTCCGCTCCAAAATAAATTCGGGAATATCCAAAGGCGGGCAGGGAAAAGCTGGAGAGAGCACAGGGAATTGCAGGAATTCCCCCGGGGCCAATGGAATCATGGAATGCTTTGGATGGGAAGCGACCTTAAGGATCATCCCATTCCAACCCTTATTCCACGGACGGGGATTCCAATCCCTCGGACACTTCCGGGCCTGGAGCAGCCACGGCCTCTCCAGGCCTCGGCACGGAGCAAATTCCAACAGAATTTTCCTGCTGGCTTCCCTTTGGAAGGAAATCCCTTTTTCCCAGCGCTCGGAGCCTTTTCCAGGTACCCAAATTCCCGCAGCAGGGCCGGGATGGAGCTTTCCCTCCTTCCCGAAAACCTCCCGAATCCTGGTGCTTATTCCAAGCCATTTTTGCGGCTCCATCCCAGCAAAAAACCTTCCCGAGGCCATTCCCGAGTTCAAAACAGATGGAAAACTCTGGCGACGGAGGGAGGGTTTTTTTTTTTCCCTTCGAATTCCTTTTTTTTTGGGTTGTTTTGTTCTTTATCCCGGTTTTTTGTTTTTCCAGGGATGATTCAGAAGGCCGGGAAGGGCGGCCGGGGCCTGGCTCATTCCCAGCACATCCTGGTGAGTCACGGGAGACATCTCCGCTTTCACCTTGGAATTGTTAGGCCCGGATCCCGAAATATCCCTCCCTCCAGCCTTCCCTGCCTCTGGAATTCCGCCCTCCATCCTCACCCCGGGAGGTTTTTGGGAATGCTGAAGGGCATCCCAGGGGTGGGGGAGCGGCTCCGGCTGGAATCCGGCGGCGAACGAGGCTGGAAAACTCACGGATCGGTTGTGATCCCCTCGCCTCTTCCCGCTTTTTTTTTAAAATTCCATAAAAAAATGTTGGTCCGGGCGGAAAAAGAGACTTCGGAGGGGGCAGCATTCCCAGCCGGAGGCCTATCCCTGGTTTTGTTTTTCCCGGGATAACAGCAGGAATTTTAACTGCCACTGCGGGATACTCTCTGCCTAAGGAGAAGGCGGGAATTCGGGAATGCCGGGGATGGGGATGGATTCCAATCAGCCCCATGTTGGACGTCGGCTTTTGCCCGTCCGGAAAAAATTCCCGGTGCCAGGACAAAGCCGCATCCGGCAAATCCAGGCCTTTCTCCGGCCAAAATTCCCACTCTTCGTTGTGTTTTTGGATGTTCCCGATAATCCATGAATTTTTCCCGCCTCTCTCCCTGCGGAGGAGCAGAGATCCCACATTTCACTGAACCGGGAGAACGCACGGATGAGCCGAGCTTAAGATTCCCGCTGGAAAACTTCCCAAAATCCCCACACGGAGGAGTTTTCCCGGCCTGGGTGATGGACTCAGAATCCTGGAATCCTGGAATGGTTTGGGATGGCAGGGACATGAAAGCCCATCCGGGTGCATCCAGGGACACATTCCCGCTATCCCAGGGGGATCCAAGCCCCGTCCAGCCCGGCCTCGGACACTCCCAGGGATCCAGGCGCAGCCACAGCTTTTCTGGGAATTCCATCCCAGCCCCTCCCCACCCTCCCAGCCGGGAATTCCTTCCCAGTATCCCACCCCGATCTCCCCTTTCCCAATTCCCTGTGTCCTGTGAAAATTCCCACTCCATCCCGTTTGTCCGTCCTCCTGCAGGCGCCGCCGACTTCCCAACATCAGCGGGAGCTGCCCATGGGAGCGGGACATTCCCAACCTTCCCACCGGCACCTGGAATCTCCCGGACGGGTTCGCAATTCCCTGAGGAATCGTGGCCGCATTCCCACTCCATAAACCCACAATTACAGCCGATGATGGGATGAGGATTTATCCGGGATCAACGAAGGGAATGTGGGATCCACAAACCCCTCGCTGATCCACGGGCCGGCCTGGATAATCCTCAAAAACCGGGAATGGCAGCCCGGGAGAATCCTTATCCGATCCATGGGATGTGGATTTAACAGGATTGCTATCCTACCCTTGGATATCGGCCCGTTTTTAGGGACGCATTCCTTGGAATTCATCCCTGTCCCGGATCCTTGTCTCCGCCACCGCCGGATAAAGCAAACACCGATGTTTTCCCAAGCCGAGCGGGAGCGGATTTGAAAGGAGATCTCCGTTTATTATCCCGCTTTTTTTTGTCGTATTCCCGCAGGGAATGCCGCGGAGCTTCTCCGCGTGCTCCCCATTCCCGACATATCCCGGAGGCTTCTCATTCCTGCCTCAGCCGGCTCCAAACGCTCGGCATCGTCGGGATCCTGGATCGGGGTTTTATGGAGCCCCCCCGGGCCGGGCTCTCCGGCTGTTCCGTAAACAAGGAAACCGGAGAGGGCTCAAATATCCCGGGAAAAAAAAACCCCGCCGGGCAGAGTTCAGAGCCGGCGGCATCCCACGGAATTCAAGGAAAACAACCGCGCGTGCCCCGAGGGGGGGAAGTTTTCCGAGGCTCTCCGGAAAGGAAAACAAGGCCAAATCCCGGCTTTCTGCCGATCCGGCCCCGGGCCCGCGGGAGACGAGGGAATTTCAGGCTCCCTCGGGCCTCGTCCTGATTTTCCAGGGCCAAGTTGAGGCTCCGGGATGGGAAGGTGGATCCAGGGAATCAGCAGGATTTTTACTGGGATGCGGCGGTGCCGCCTCGCTCCCGAATCCCGGCGGGGAGAGCGCTGGGAATGGGGGGACATTCCAAAGGGGAGGAGCTGCGGGGACCCCGGGCCTGAGGAGAACCCTCCAAGGCCACCTCGGATTCCCAATCCACATTCCCGATCCACATTCCCGACCCATATCCCCTCCAGGGCCTCTTCCCAATCCACATTTCACCCGAAGTGGGAAGGGAATAAAAACCACTGGCCTGGCTTGGATCCGTGGGTAATTCCCTGGCGGACGATCCTTGGGAAAAGTGGGAAAGGTTTGCTCTTCCCGTCTTCCTGGTGGTTTGAAAAGGATGGGAAGCACAGGGAAAAATATTATTATTAT
>VZRJ01009497.1:7428-21315 GCA_013397565.1 Ptilonorhynchus violaceus | reverse complement strand
GGACAATTCCCACTATCCCAGGCTGCTCCAAGCCCCATCCAACCCGGCCTTGGGCACTTCCCGGGATCCAGGGGATTCCCAGCCTCTCTTTTCCTTCCCTCTTTTCCAGGCGCTCCGTACAAGGAGCTGCTGGACCCTGGACATTCCACCCCAAATCCCCCTTTCCCACCCCCCATCGGAACGATCCCGTTCCCCCCTCTGGAATCCGCAACCTTTCTCTTTCCCAGGGATCCCCAGGGTGTAATTCCCGCATTTCCCGAGCTCCCAGCCGGATCCGGGAGAGCTCGGAGATGGAACGAACACCTCTGATGTCACCTCCGGCATCCCGCGGGAGCAATCCCGGATTTTTTTCCCTCGGCTTTTTATTCCGGGCCGCTCCGTGCGGCTCGGAGCGAGCTCTTCCCGGAGATTCCCCGGAGGATCCGTGGCATCGTCGCCGTCCGGAAACGCTTCCTGACCTTCGGCCCAGATTTTCCTTTTCCTGAAATTCATTCCGTTTCCGCCCACGGACTCACCCTGGACAACCTCGTCCCGCTCGGATTTCGGATCCTTGGGTTTTTTATTTTTTTGGGATTTTGTCCTTCCGAACGAATTTACGAATCCCGGTTTTCTTCAGCTGGGATTTCATTCGGGAAGCCCCATTCCCGTATCCGGGAGCCTCCGGTTCGTCCCTCGTTCCAGCCCTGGCAGGTCCCCGGGAAGGTCCCAAATTCCCGGATCCCAAAATCCAAAGGTGTTTGGACGGCCCTAAAGGAGCTCCGCAGTATCCCAGTTTTCCTGGAAAAGCCGTGCCCGGATCATCCATGGATGAAATCCCTGTTTGAGAACGGTCCCGGTCATTGGGCTCTCCCATGAAATAAAATCATGGAATAATTAAGGATGGAAAAGCC
Organism: Ptilonorhynchus violaceus; assembly: GCA_013397565.1. Classification (NCBI taxonomy): domain Eukaryota; kingdom Metazoa; phylum Chordata; class Aves; order Passeriformes; family Ptilonorhynchidae; genus Ptilonorhynchus; species Ptilonorhynchus violaceus. The sequence continues at coordinate 20,425 of VZRJ01009497.1, read as the reverse complement.
CTCCGGGGTCACGGAGCCCGACCATTCCCAGGCCGCCGCTGATCCGTGTCCCCGAGTGCCGCATCCACAGGGATTTGAAATCCCGCTGGGAATTGGGACTCCGCTCCGGCCCCGCGGCCGGAAAACCCTTTCCATGGAGAAATATTCCCTGTTATCCCGTTCTGTCCTTGCTCCCTGTGGACATCCAGGTACCTCGGAAAACCCCCCGGGGCCGCAGTTCCAGGGAACGTTCTCCCGCATTCCTGGAATTCCCCATCCCGCGATCATGCCGAGAACCGGAAAAATAATCAGGAACGGCTGCATTGTCCGCGGAGCTTCCTGGATTTCTCGGGATTTCCAGGAAACGGGGCAATTCCAGGGGCTGAGGAACATCCAGCGCCTTCCACGTCCGGCTCCGGCTCCAAGGCCGGGAGTTGTTTCCAAGGATTCTTGGAAAGGGAAGGGCTCTGGCAACAAAGAAATCCGTAGTCCCGGCCGGCTCCGGGATTCCCAAGTTTTTGGTGAGATGGGGATCGGGAATGGGTCGGATTCCATGATCCTGGGGGGCTTTTCCAGCCTTAATGATCCCACAATTCCACGATTCTGTTAAATTGTGATTATTGGATGTCGTTTTCCTTGGATTATGGATTGGATTTTACTGGGAGCAGATCCACAGATATCCCAAGGGAATTTGGGGGTTTTTTTGGAGCTGGAATTATCCCGGAGCGAGGGATCCAAAGGGTGAAATTAAGGAAGATCCAGAATCCCCTTGGGATGCTCCAATTAATAACAATTCATGGATCGAGGAGTTTGGGGATCAGCAACGCCTGGATCAGCATTCCAAGATTCCCGCTGGCCTTTCCCATGAGGATTTCTCCAGGTTTTATACGGAGCTGCCGGTGCTGGGGGCAAATTCAATCCCTGAGTCCTCCGGGAATCTCCGGGTGCCGCTTTTCCCAAACTCTTCCATAGGAATGGGTGTGAATTCCACCTTATCCCCATCCCTATGGATCATCCAGGCCTCGGGAGCAGGATCCACCTGATTCCAAGGTCTTTATGTGCCAAAGGATTTGGGAATCAGAGGGGAGATTCCCTAAAATTGAGGGATTGGCTCCTGGAGAATCCCTAAAACTGAGGGATTGGCTCTTGGAGAATCCCTAAAATTGAGGGATTGGCTCTTGGAGAATCCCTAAAATTGAGGGATGAGGGATTGGCTCTTGGAGAATCTCTAAAATCGAGGGATTGGCTCCTCAAATCCCAGCTCAAGCAGCAGGGAGAAGGAAAGGCTTCCAAGTGGGATCCCAAAAACCAATTTAGGGACAAAGGATCCCCTCGGGATAAGCCCAAAAAGCACACAAAGGGCAGGGAAAATTCCTGAATATCAGGAAAAATTCCATGGGAGGATGGGGAGTCCCTGGCACAGGATCCCGGAAAAGCCTCGTGCCACATCCAGGAATTCCCTGGACACCTCCAGGGATGGGGAATCCAAACCTCCCTGGGCACTTCCAATTCCTGACCGCCCTTTCCATGGGGAAATTCCCACTGATGCCCAACCTGACCCCCCCCAGCTCTTCCCTCTCTTCCCATCCCTATTCCCTGGGAGCAGATCCCAAATCCCGGCTGCCCCCTCCTGCCAGGGAATTTCCCAGCGGGAAAATCTCCCTGTGGATCCTCCTTTTTTCCAGGATGAGCCCCTTTCCCAGCTCCCTCAGCTTTTCCTGCTGCTCCAGCCCCTTCCCAGCTCCGTTCCCTTCCCAGGCCGCACTCCAGCCCCTCCGTGTCCTGAATTTCGGGATGCGGCCCCGAGCACGGAATTCCACGCTTCCGAACCAAATTCCCTTCCAATGCCTTAAATTCCATGAGGAAAAATCAAGCAGCTCCCGTGGGAAGCCGATTTTCCTTCCTCCATCCCAGCTGGGATGGGATTTGTGTCCGACCCTCCCGCAATTCCCACACGGAGACAGAATTCCCCTGAATCCCTGGAATTTGCACCTTTTTCCCTGCCTTCATTCCTTAAATGGAGCATCCTGATCTTTTCCTTGTTGCCTCTACAGGATCGATCCGGGATAACGGATTAACCCTCCCAAATCCATGGATTTGGCCGCCGATCCGGGACCTCCCCATCCCGGATTGTTGCTGACTCCGTGCAGCTCCACGGAATGTGACTCACGAAGGGAAAATCCCTCAGTTTTCCCAGGAGACTCCTTTGGATGCCGAGCCTTTGTGTGGCCATTGAGAGCCATTTCCGGACCTTTCCATGGAAAGTTTCCTCGGCTCCCGGATAAGGAGCTTAAAAATAGGGATGGAGCAGGAAAATCCCACCTGGGAGCAGGGGGAGGGAGCTGGGATAGGGCTGAGATCCCGGAGGGAAATTCCTTCCTTTCCGCTGGAGCGGGGGAGGGGTTGGGACACTCGGGATCTCAGGAACTCCTCCGAAATCCAAGAAATACTTGGGAAAAGGGATGGATTTATGCCCTGCCTGCTGGAATAGAAATATCCATGGAATAGAAATATCCATGGAATATCTGTATCCCACCGGAGTGAGCGGTGGGAAAAGGGATAAAACATTGCCTTGATCCAAGGAAGGAGAACACAGGGAATGGAATTCCCAGAGAATTCCAGGCTGCCCCTGGATCCCGGGAAGTGTCCAAGGCTGGATGGGACTTGGATCCCCCCGGGATAGCGGGATGATCCCTGCCCATGGATGGCGTGGGAATGGCTGGGATTGAATTCCTGTGGCTGCTCCTTGTCCTCGGACGAGCGTCCTTTTCCAAAGCCTGGGATTCGCCGGACATTTTTCCTTCTGCTCCGACCTTTTCCTTGTTTTTCCGGAGGGCGATTCCCGGGGTCGGTTTATTCGGGAAAAATCCTCTCCCTGGTTTTGGAGTCGCGGCTCGGACAAGGATTTGACCTCCGGAGTCCTTCCCGATTCGGGTTTGAACTGGGAGTGACGGAATTTTACTCCCACCTCACCGGAAATTCCAAAGGAATCGGGAATTCATCTCGGAAGTCCCGAGGGAAAAAAAATCTTTTATTCCGGGTCTGAATTCCCAAATCCGGATGGATTCCCAACTTTGAAGTCTTGACGGGAAGAAAATCCCAAATCAAGCAGAATTTTGAGGGAAAATGGAATATCCAGGTGGGAATTCTGAAGGATTTTTTAATTCATTTCTTTGGAATGAGTTAATTGGAGACACCAAGAAAATTCCCCGGATATTTCCTCACTCCCAAAACCATAGGAAAATTCCAGGGTGCTCCCGGCGCCAACAATTCCTGCGCCTGGCAGCTCCCCCAGGGAAAGGACGTTCCAGCCTGGATTTCTCCTGGAATGTCCCTTGGCTTTCACAGATCCCTTCCCGTGCCAGCTCCGGATTGTCCCGGTTTTCCGGGCGTTTGCGCAATCCCAAATCCAAGGCGGAAGGCTTTGCGCTCCCGGGCCTGTTTGGAAAGAGGGACGGAACGTTCCCAGAGCCGCCGGATATTCCCGGGAAAGTTCGGCTTTCTCTTCCCGTGGTTTGGGATTGGAGGCTCGGAGCCTTTCCCATGGATTATCCCTTTCCCAGAGCCGGACGATCCAAAGGGATTTTGTCCCGTGGGACAAGTAAAGGCGGGAACTCATCCGAGCTCGGAAAACTCCGCTCCGGAGGGTGAGAATTCCCAAATAACCGCTGGGAACCACCAACAATTCCATTTTCCAGCGGGGCCGACTCCGGATTTCCACTTTTGATTCCGGGATAAAAGGCAAAAGGCGAATTTGGACGGAGCACCGGGATGACCTTTCCCGGGAAAGGCACCCCGGGCGGCTCCGCTGACATTTCCAAGGCGCCACGTTCCCGAAAATCCGCGGGGGAGAGGAGCCGGGATGACGCTGATTCCTTCGGAAAGGCCTTGGATCTCCGGAGGCTCTTCCCGGGCGTGGAGCTCCTCGTCACCTCCGCCTTTCCCGATTTTTTTGGCAGATTTTTCCCCCCCTTCCGGATCCGTGGGAAAGAGAAAAACTTCGGGAAGGGAAGGTTTGGGGAGGGAGGGGGAATTTTTCCTCCTTCTCGGCGCTTTTTCTTCCGGAAATCTTGGATTTTTGCTTTAATATCCGCCTCAAAATCCTGGGAATTTTGGGGGGTTTTCAGGAAAAAGGGGCCATGAATTAAAATCAAAAAAATTCCAGGTGTGGCCCTTTACATTTATGGAAAATCCCGGAATTTTTCCTCTCCCTGAAATCCAAATAAAGCCCAAAAAAGCCCAAATTCCCCAAGGACACCCCAAAAAATCGGGAATTTTCACCTGAAGGGAAAAAAACTCCTGAAAATCCTTCAACCTGGAGCTGATCCCAGCTGGGAAAACGCTTGGAAAAAGCACAGATTTTTCGGGAATGGCAATTTCTCCCGGGGGGAATTCCGTGGCGCGGCTGATCCCGGAATTCTCCCGACGGTTGCGTTTTCCCTCTTATCCCTTTGATCCCGATTGGAATTGCTGGTTGGCTCCTTCCCGTGGGTTTTCTTCGGGAATGTGTCACCTTCCCGGTCTCCTGGTTTTATCCAGCCCGGCTGGGATTGGAGTCGGTCCTGCTTCCCATAGGATACAAATATTCCATATGGAAACGTTTGTACTCCCAAAAAATAAATTCAATCGGAATTCCCAGGAGTTCTGAGAAAGTTCTGGAAGCTGGGAAGGGGTCGGGATCCCACCAAGGCTTTTCCTTCTTTAAATCCATGGATGGGGCACAGAAACATTTCCTAAATTTGCTGCTGGGAGTAAATCTGGGAATTCTCCTCTGCTGAATCCAATGGATTTTTCTTCCCAGGAATATTCCCTAAAGCCATGGAAGAGCTGCCAGGGACCGTGGTGGAATCCTCATCCCAGGAAATGTTGGATTTGAGGACAGAGGTTTTTTCCCAACAAAATTCCAGCATTCCAAACTAAAAGCTGAACTTTTTCCCAATATTCCCAAAACAAGTCCAAAACGATCTAGGAATTCCACGGGAATCATCCAGGGATCATGGCAGCTCCGGTGGGTCCCGGATGGGAGAGGGGAAAACATTTTTTGGGAATGAAAGAGGAATTTTTTGAAGGAAAATGAAATTCCCTCCGTTTGTGAAGCTCTTCCCTGGGAAGAGACATTTCCAGGGATAGGTTTGGAGCGGATCCCAGCAGGAATTTTCTCCATGGGGGGTGCCCGGAGCCGGTTTTTCCATCCATATCCATCGGCATCCACGAAAGATGGGAAAGCAATCCCGGATTAAAGGAGCCGACGGCGGAGCCCTGAACGGGATCGTTGGGATTTCGGGAACTTCTCCAGGGTCGCTCCTGCTGGGAATCCTCTTAAATCCCATCTCCAGCTCCCTCCAAGGGCGCAATTCCCGGGATTTCTGGGCGCTTCCAGCCCCCCCCTCCTTGCTCTCCCATCCCACAGGAGGAGCCGCTCCCGTGGCTCCACTTCCAGCGCCTGAAACCCTGGAAAAGGATTGGGAATTTCACCCCCAAATGCGTTTCTAGAGCCGGAAAGGCAAAAATTCCATGGAAGTTGAACCTTTCCATGGGATCCCACGGCTTGGGAAGAAGGAGGCTCCGTTTGTTTTTCCTGTCCTTTCCCACACAAAAAATTCAGGAATCGACGGAGCCTTTGCCTGCAGCTTCCCGAAATTCTCCTCGTCCGGACACCCAGCGAGCTTCCATCGCCTCTGGAATTCCCAATCCTTGTTTTCACCGGGAAAAACCACCCAAAAAAACCCCGATCCCTCTCAAAGCTTTCCGGTCTCCAAAGGAATGGGATTTTGGTGCTCCAAGGGGCGGATTTGGGATCTTTAGATCCTAATCCCTCCTCCCCGCTCCTTTCGGGATGAATCCCGGTTTCCCTCCATTCCCGGGAATCCTTTAAAGCGCCGCCCGCTCCCAATCACGGCGTTCCCAGCTCCCGGCAATTCCCGACGCTTTTCCCATTCCCCACGGAGCTCCAAAGCTTCCCGGAGCCTCTTCCCTCCTCCGGGGACACACGAGGGAACGGCGGGGCTGGGAATTCCCTACGGAAAACGCTCCGTGGATGCGTCCCTAAAATCCGCAGGGGTCACGAGCCGGGCGGCTGGGATGGATCCCTTGGAATGGCGGGGGATTCCAAGAGGAAGTGGGAGCGGAGCCTTTTCCACGGATCCCACTTTTCCCTGGCTAACGAGGCCGATCCAAGGGGCCCCAGGAGGGGCTGGCGCCATCCCAAAGGAATTCCGTGGCCGGACGGGTCAGGGAAGGGCATGTCCTGGGAAAACTGCCCATTCCAGGCTCTTTGTTTTCCGCTCATCTCGGGAATGGATCCCGAGAGGATTTGTTCTACCTGGGGTGGGAGAATCCCACAGAAATCCCTAAAAAAGGAGCCAGGGAAAAGGGGATTTTATGGCATCGGTAACTCCGAGGGGGCTGGGCTTGGGAATACTCCAAATCCTGGGAATTAGAAATGTTTTTAAGGATCTGTCCTGAGCTCCAAACCCTGGAAATTACAAGGGGTTTTATGGATCTGTCCCAAACTCCAAACCCTGGGAATTACAAGGGTTTTTAGGGATCTGTCCTGAACTCCAAACCCTGGGAATTACAGGGGTTTTTAGGGATCTGTCCCCAGCCCAGGCAGCAGCCGGATCACATCCATGGATTTATCCCATGGATCAAAGGGAAGGAACCCCCAGAGCCGCCAACTTCCATGATTTTATTGGACATCCTGCAGTTGTCCGTGCTCTTCCCATAAAATCCCGGCTGTCGGGATCAGGGAATGGCGTGGAGGGCCTCAGGATTTTGGAAAAGCAGGAAAAGCCATCAAAGGAAATGGGGAAAAAATTGGGATTGTGGCAGAAAGCTTGGAATTCTGGAATGGAGAGCATTTTCCAAGCTCCAAAGGTGGAGGAGAAACAGGAGCCAAACCCGGGAATTCTGGAGGAGAAACAGGAGCCAAACCCGGGAATTCTGGAGGAGAAACAGGAGCCAAACCCGGGAATTCTGGAGGAGAAACAGGAGCCAAACCCGGGAATTCTGGAGGAGAAACAGGAGCCAAACCCGGGAATTCTGGAGGAGAAACAGGAGCCAAACCCGGGAATTCTGGAGGAGAAACAGGAGCCAAACCCGGGAATTCTGGAGGAGAAACAGGAGCCAAACCCGGGAATTCTGGAGGAGAAACAGGAGTCAAATGTGGGAATTCTGAGGGTGAAACAGGAGCCAAACCCGGGAATTCTGGAGGAGAAACAGGAGCCAAAGGTGGGAATTCTGGAGGCGAAACAGGAGCCAAATGTGGGAATTCTGGGGGAGAAACAGGAGCCAAACCCGNTGGGAATTCGGGGGGAGAAACAGGAGCCAAACGCGGGAATTCTGGAGGCGAAACAGGAGCCAAATGTGGGAATTCTGGAGGAGAAACAGGAGCCAAACCCGGGAATTCTGGAGGCAATCTCAGGACTGGGAAAAGGTCCCTCGGGAAGCACCCTAAGGACCATCCCATTCCAACGCCTCCCGCTCTCCCGGGACGCTCAGCAGAATTCCGGGATGCAGCTCCAAGGCCGACCGCATTCCCGGGGGGATGGAGCCGGGGGGACACCGGGCTCGGCCCCTTCCCGCCCATTCCCTCGGGATTTGCGGGATCCCAGGAGCGGGGTGGGGGCGGGGGCTCGGCAGGGGGCGCTGCTGCCCCAATTAACGCCGCCAATTAACGAGCTCCCCTCATCAAGCGCTGCCCCCGAGCGTGGGTGAGAATTCCAGAGGGATGTGCCAGCGGCAATCCAAAGGAATGTTCCTCCCTCGCCACTGGGAAGTCGCTCTGGAGCGACTCTTCCCACCCCGGGCTCCCTGCTGGGAACGAAGATCCAGGGATCCCGTTCGGATCCCACCTCGATCCCAGGTTTCCCCATCGGGATCCCAAAGTTTGGCTCCTTTAAATCCTTGGATTGTGGTGCAGCGATCCCAGGGTTGTCCCGTTTGCATCCCGAGTCTATCCCAGGTTTCCCGAGCAGAATCCCAAAAGTTTAGTTCCTGATCTGGGAATGGGCACCGATCCCACCCTGGAATGGGCGCGTGGACTGGGAGGTGTCAAATCCCAGGGAAGGGGTTGGAGCCACCGGGAATGAGCTGGGAATGGGCACCGATCCCACCTTGGAATGTGCGCGGGGACTGGGAGGTGTCCAATCCCAGGAAAAGGGTTGGACCACCGGGAATAAACTGGGAATGGGCACCGATCCCACCCCGGAATGTGCGCGGGGACTGGGAGGTGTCCAATCCCAGGGAAGGAGTTGAAACCACCGGGAATGAGCTGGGAATGGGCACGGATCCCACCCTGGCATGGGCGCACGGACTGGGAGGTGTAAGATCCCAGGAAAAGGGTTGGACCACCGGGAATGAGCTGGGAATGGGCACCGATCCCACCCCGGAATGTGCGCGGGGACTGGGAGGTGTAAGATCCCAGGAAAAGGGTTGGACCACCGGGAACGCTCCCCTTCCCTGGCATTTTACACCTCCCATTCCAACGCGGGACCGGTGCCCATTCCCACCTCATTCCCGGTGCCTCCAACATTTCCCTTCCACGCCCAACCCCGTGAATTCCTGCCCGTCGCTCCCATTTTCCCTGACTCCCGCTTGGGAACCGGGCCGAGGGCGGGGCCGCCTCTCCATCGCTCCCATCCCACGGGAATCGCCCTCATTCCCTATCCAATCCCTCGGGAAGGTCGGCGCGTCCTCGTCCTTGTCCTTACCCTCCCCTCCCCCCACGGGCGCTGTTAATTAGGCCGTTAATGAGCGTGCCCCGCGCGCGGGCGCTAATTAACCCCCCCCACATCCCCGCGGTGGCGCAAGGTACCGCATTCCCGGGAACCTCGCGTTCCCATTCCCTGGAATCGCGGCTCCCAGCCCCGCGGGAACAACAACAACAACAACAACAACAAGCAAAGCTCTTCGGCTCCCGGTTTTTTGTTTTTTTCGGGAGGTTCCCGAAGGAAACGTTCCCGGCCCGGAGTTCAGGGCACGGCCAGCGCGGGAGGAAAGGGGGTGGGAAGAGGTTGGGATGAGCAGCGGGAAAAGCGGGATGAGCCCGGCCTTGCGTCACTCCCAGGTAGGGCTGGGAACGCTTCCAGGGGTTGTTCCCGGGTCGCGTCCTCAGGGAAGGAGGGAGCGGCTCTGCCCTTCCCAAACCTTCCCTTCCCAAACCTTCCCTTCCCAAACCTTCCCTTCCCAAACCTTCCCTCCGTGCCGGGCGCTGCTGGGACACCTCAAATCCCGGGATTCTCACGGACACNCCCCATGGAAAGGGTGGTCAGGAATTGGAAGTGCCCGGGGAGGTTTGGATTCCCCATCCCTGGAGGTGTCCAGGGAATTCCTGGATGTGGCACTTGGGGCCAAGGTGGGATCGGGCCCAGCTTGGATTTGCTGATCCCAGGGGGTTTTCCAGCCTTTATGATCCCACTGCAAGGATTGTTCCCTGTTTTCCTCCTCTCCTGGTCCCGGCAAAGCTCCTCACCAAATTCCAAAGTCTCTCATAGCCTTATACCGGGAATCTGCAGCTTTTTAGGGAAAACTTGGGATATTCCAGCAGCTGAGGAGTTTGCATGGCCAGGAATTGTTTGTGAATCCAGGGATTCACTTCCCACCTGCCTTCGGAGGAGGCACCGCCCAGCGCCGGGAGCAGCAGGGAACTGAAAATTCCAGGAAAAGATCAACGGGATCATTTAGGGCCCAGGGAAAAAGGTCCGGAGGAAAATGGATGGAGCCTCTTCCCGGGGCGATAAATCGGGATCCGCTCATGGAGCACATCCATGAATTTATGAACAGGAACCCCCGGGAAAGGGGGGCTCTGATCCATAAACTCCTTCCTGATCAATCCAGGGAGACAATCCATGGAAGGAGAGCGGGGCTGGATTTACGGGAGCCGAGCGGGAGTAAATCCTGGGAATGTTCTCCTCCTCTTCCCTGTCCGGAGAGGCACTTCCAGAGCCGGGAGCGCTTCCAGCTCCTCGTGGCTCCGGCTTTGCTGCTCCAAATCCAGGGAATGCCGAGGCCCGCAGGGTCCTGGAATGGTTTGGGTGGGAAGGGGCCTTAAATCCCATCCCATTCCAGCCCCATCCATGGGCAGGGATCCTCCCGCTATCCCAGGTGGATCCAAGCCGGCCTTGGACACTCCCAGGGATCCAGGGGCAGCCACAGCTTCTCTGGGAATTCCATCCCAGCCCCTCCCCACTCTCCCAGCCGGGAATTCCTTCCCAATATCCCACCTATCCCTGCCCTCTTTCCGTTTAAAATGCGTTTGGGAGACAGGGTGGGAATTCCCAGCATTTCCCTCCACGTGCTCGACCGGTTCGGAAAGACGGGATGGGGTTGGGATTCCTTGAATTTTTCCCTCGGGATTTGTCTTGGAGCACCCAAAAAATCCTCAATAAATCCCCGATTCCTTTGGGAAAAAGAAACAGAGGGAACAAAGCAGTTCCGGACAATTTCGGATTCCAAAATCCAACATTTGGGGACAAATCCCTCCCTTTTTTCCCCCTAATGAGGAATCCCAAAAATTCCAATATTTAGGGACAAATCCCTCCCCTTTTTTCCCCTAATGAGGAATCCCAAATTCCAATATTTGGAGACAAATCCCTCCCTTTTTTATCCCTAATGAGGAATCCCCAAAATTCCAATATTTGGGGACAAATCCCTCCCTTTTTTATCCCTAATGACAAATCCCAAATTCCAATATTTGGGGACAAATCCCTCCCTTTTTCCCCCTAATGAGAAATCCCACCGGGAGAAGAGGCCGGGTCAAGGCTGGGCTTGGAAAAAACAACAAATCCCCAAAAAATCCCATAAAAATGTCGCCATCCATGAGCTCCCAAGGAGCAGACAATGAGCAGGAAATCCTTTCCCATCAAACCCCAAGGAATTCCTCCCTCGTAGGACCCATCCCGGGGAAAAAGAGGGAAGGAAGGATGAACGGAATACGGGACAATCCGGATTTTTTTAGGAAGCAGCTGGAGCAACATTCCCGATCCGGCTGGGACAGAGAGGGAAGGACACGGAGGAGGAGAAAGGGAAAAACCCCAAATCCCGAGTGTGTTTTGTTCCTCGTGATCCCCCTAATTCCGGGCTAATTGGGAACGGCCGGGATGCGCTGGGAGCGCGAGGAACATCTGGATCTCGTTGGGAAAGCTCGGCTTTTCCGAGTGGCGCCTTCCATCCTCATCCCAAGCCAAATATTCCCACATCACGCCTCGTCCTCTTTTCCTCTTTTCTTTCTCTCCCCATTTTTTTTTTGGGATTGTTTTCCAGCTTTTCCAACCGACGCGAGGTCGAACTTTCGACTCCGTGGAAAAACGGCCGGAGAGAAATCCCGAGGAATTCCCGGGAGACCCGCGGGGCTTTTCTTCCCGTTATCCCGCTCCATTCCTTGCGGCTTCTCCGTCCTTTCCCATCCGGAGCCGCTCCGAGCTGGTGGGAAAAAAACCGGGAAGGGACAAGAGGAGGGAAAAAAATGGGAAAAAAAATAGGGAAGAGGAGTTTGTGAGGTCAAACGTGGAGAAACAGAGACAATTCCAGGGAAAAGCGTCCTGGAGCCGGGCCAGGAGTTGGGCTTTGCCAAAGGGATGGATCCAAGCAAATATTCCATGGTTTTCTATTCCAGTCCTTTGAGGAGTTCTCCTGAAGGTCCAGAGTTGTCCGAGGTCATGGAAAGGGCTCTCCTTGGGGGATTCTGCCTGGATTCCCGAGGTTTTTCCTCCATCTTCCCGTGGTTTTAATTCCTCACATTCCACAGGCGGAGCCGTCGGATTTCTCCGTCATCCGACGGAGCTGAGGGTGGATTTGGGAAAACCGAGTCCCGCTCCCACCTGGGCACGGTTGGGAATGGACCTCGTGGATGGAATCCAAGGAAAGCTTGGATCGGGACCAAGCAGGGATGTGAGGAGGCGGAAGAGGAGCAGAGATCCCGCTTTTCCTCCGGCCGTGCCTTCAGCTTCTCCCAAGGGCATTCCCGGGAAAAAGGGCCTTGCAGGATGCAGCTTTTCCCGCCAGCCAAAGGATTCTCCAGGATATTCCCGCAGCGGGATCCGGATCGGGGGGGATGGGAGAAGCTGCAGCCCTTTATCCCTGACATTCATCCAAAGGGAGCCGATGCTCCGCATTCCCGTTTTCCCGGGAATTCGCGCCATTTTCCCTCAGAAGCAGAACAAACCCAACTCCTTCGGAAACCGCCGGGAATTTTCTCTCCGTGAAGAGCGCTCCAGAAATTCCTGGGTTATTTTGTGGGATTTTAATAGGATTTTATTGGATTTCCACGATATCCGTTGGCTCCTCCCGCTATCCCATAACGATCCGGAATCCTTCCCAAAAATCCCATTTTTATTTTGGTTTTTTTCCCCTCTGAGATCCTCCCGGAGCCGCTGGGCCCGGGAATTCCTTCTCTTCCCTGCGGGATCAAAGGAGCCGCCCTTGGTGTGATAATTCGGGAATTTGGGTTTCGTTCCTTATGAATTCCAACACCAACGGGAGCAGCCTTTGATCTCCGGAGGGATCCTGGAATTCTGAGCTTCACCCGGAAAGGAGCAGAGCCGGGTTCAAAAAAATATCCCAAAATATCCCGTGCGTTTATTCCCTCCGTGGGTGGCGGGAATGGCGGGAAAAGGCTGGAAAACAGGGAGAGCTCCCGGCTCCTGAATTCTCAGGGAGAATTCCCGGTGTGGAATTCCGATGGAAGGGGTGTGGGAGCGCCGGAGGCCTCGGAGCGTTGGGAAATCCATTGGGAAGAAAGGCCGGGATGCGCCGCCGGGGCAGGGACAGCGGGAGGAGAGGGAAAAGCTGGAATATCGCCCCCCAATCCCGGCTCTGCCCGCAGGGAATCACCCAGGGAATGCTGCGTGGGATGGGGGGATGGGAATCCGACCCAGGGAATGGCGGCTGTGGAGCAAAGAGGGCTCGGAATTCCTGAGGGATCCGTTTTCCCGAGTCTGGGCCGCTCGTTCCCTCAGGGAATGCTTGGCTTGCCACGAAATTAAATCAAAAAATAAAAATAAAATAAAATATGAATATA
>VZRJ01009496.1:20927-36815 GCA_013397565.1 Ptilonorhynchus violaceus | reverse complement strand
CGACCGTCCTCACCAAACACCAAGCAGAGAGGACAGTGAGCCCGGCCACCTCCAGCCAAGTCTCAAAGTCTTTTTGTGCTCTCACAAGGTTAAGCTGCAGGCCCTGGGAACAGCACCCTGGCCAAAACTCCCAGCTTTGTTTCTCTGGCTGGGTGATTACTATGGCATGTGGGTGTGCAGGTAACCTTCTTTGTCTCTTAAGTATTGCCCGTTCTGGGTGATATTGTGGCATGTGGGACTGCGGGCAACCTCCTTTGTCCTTAATTATCGCGTATTAGTTCCCAGCCAACCCCTCCTCGCCCCCAAAGGTCTTCCTGCTAGATGGGACAAAAAATTCATTTGTCAGACTTCAAACCCACAACAATTGTAATCTGCTTCCCTATGAAAACAAAGATAATTTCTGACATTCTGCCACAAGAATGTAGCTAAACTGACACCATCATCACACATTTGCTAATGCAAGGAGATGGATGTATATATATCCAAGCATTAGAATGTCCATAACAATGATGGTTAATTCCAATTATAAGTATCTAATCACAAAGGTTAATAGAAGGGATGTGAATAGAACTTGACAAAAGGCCACTTTAAATTGTGAGAAAACACTATTCTCTTTGAAAATCTGGAAGAAAGAAGTACCTCCAAGAGGGAGAATGTGCTCAGCTGTTTCCTTCTCTGAAAATTGTCACAGAGAATATTTTCAGAAAGTATTAACATAATGATTTTGTATTACACCATACTACTGAAGAATATTATTAATAATATTAACAGTAGAATAGTCACATTGGAAGGGAGCTTGAAAGATCATCTGGTCCAATCTTTCACAGGAAAGGGATCCCAGATAAGATTTATCTAGCATTCTGACCAGTTCAGTCTTGAGAACCTCCAGCAATGGGGACTTTATCACATGCTTTGGGGAGAGTATTCCAATGAATGATTGGTCTTAATGCAAAAAGTTCTTTCATATGTTGAGATAAAACCTCTTCCAGTGCCGCTTGTACCCATTGCTCCTGGTTTTCTTTATGTGGCTCCTTTTAAAGAGAGAGCCTCTATTCTCTCTGCAACAGCCCTCTAAGTATTGGAATGTTGTGATGTACCAGAACATTGTGAACTCAAACCACTCTCTCTTGAAAGACTAAACCAAACATTAATCTACTTTACATGTTTTATGTACCTGGAGTACAACTGTTCCTGTTAATAAATGCATTGCTCACTATTTCTTTTTATTTAGGATTTTTGTTAAGATACCCTTTAAAGAAATTTGAGTTAGAACTCAAATAATAATACAAACCCAATAATTTTTAAAAAGTGAAGCATGAGAACTAAATCAACTAAAAAGTGTTTTGGAAGCTTGCTATTAGAAAGAGTGTATTAAAAGTATTTAGTAATTGAGGAATTGCTTGCTGTCCTGGCAAAATAAATATAAACATTTATGTAGGTTTTTTTCAGCCATCAAATCAAGGGAGAAAAAATGTAGCATAAAATAATAGAAAAACAGTGGCTTTAGATCTAATACAGGAAGAGTATTTTGTTTTTATCAATAAATCTCTAAATATAAAATAACTAATCTGTAACATCAGCTACATGATATCTTTTGGCAGTCTCTAATCTTTTGTAAATGTCACCTTGATTTCTGAGATTTACTGCTTTTTCTGGAACGAAAGTATAGGAATTATCACTGCAAGTAAGAGGGTTCAAAAATTGTCATAACTCTAGTGCCTTTTTTAATGGTGGATTATCAGGTGGAAGACTTATTTTCAAAATTTAGGTAGTAAAGCAAAAATTTGAGAATTTAAGGTCATTTCAGAGCTGTTTTAATTACTCTTGGTATCCTCAAAAACCCTAAACTTCAGGTACTTTTGTGGGATAATTAAAAAAAAACCACAGCAGAACTTCAGAGCTGTTTTCTTCTTTCATATTTATGTCTTTATGTATGATATGTAAGCAAAAGACTTCACCATATGGTTTGATCACTTTTACCTTTGAAAAATAAATGAAAATTAATAGCTGTTCTTTGCATAAACTTTCAAGCATTGGAATCTCAAGGTCTTTTAATCTATCAAAATACCTTGGTGTACACAAATATTGTATCTTTAGCATATGTCATTTAAAATGAAAGATACCACTAAAATAGTTTCCTAACGTTTTATGACAGATATAATCCTAGGAAAACCATAAAACCTGGTTCACAATCACTTTTACTGGCACACTGTCAATTCTTAAGACAAATTTAACGATACATTAATAAGGCAGAAGGACTGTGTATTGGATTGAAATGTAATGATCTCAAATGATGTTTTTTAGGGTTAGGCAGACCTGCGAACCCAGATTACAAGTGACAATTCAGTTTGTGTAGTTGCTACTCAGTAGCTGTTCTCGTGCCTCATATACTGACATTACCCTAGTATAGCAGCATGTATATCAGGACAATAAAGCACAAGTACCTCTAGTTATTCTGAAAACAAGGCAGCATGCTAACTTTGAGGATTGCCATGTTTTAGGTTTTGTGAACACAAAGCTGTTGGACAGTACAAGAAGAAGGGAGTTTCTCTGGTATCACCTAGGACCACTTGGGAAGATTAGAAACAATGCACAGTTGTAAAACAGCAAAGAAACAAAAATAGCTAAAAAAATTTTTCTTTCAAGGAGTGGTACTGGTACTACTGCTGCTACTACTGTTATTATTATAGTAGAGAATGCATCAGAAGTATTTTTAAAAATTTTTTTCTGTTTTTTTTTTAGATCCACATGAGTGTTTATTAGATTTAGTCTAAACCTTTCCCTAAAACTCTGCTTAGACACAGTGAAGTTATTCCCTCTTGATACAGGCATCACAACAGGAAAAGCTATGCACACGTGATCTCTGGGGAGTGAAAGGGTGGATAAACAAAAAGGAAAAGGTGAGAAACCATTCAAACAAAACAGGAAAAAGGGCTGAATTAATTCCCCTTTTTTTTTCTTTTGTTTCCTGGAAAGCATAGTATAACTATGTAGTACTAGAGGGCTGGTTGTGGTAAGGACATTACACAAATATGATCACTGGGATTCAGATCACTGCAGTTCTGCCTTGCCTCCCACATGGCTTCGGGAAGGTCTGGTGTACAAATTATTCTAACATGGAGCTGGCAGCTAAAGCTTTTCTGTTTCAACTAAAATACTTTAATTGTGCACCTGAGTCCAGCCTTTACTCCCATAAATTCCTACAACAAATGGCAGGGCCCAATAAACGATGATGAAAGAAGAAAA
The DNA here is from genome assembly GCA_013397565.1 of Ptilonorhynchus violaceus. Taxonomy (NCBI): domain Eukaryota; kingdom Metazoa; phylum Chordata; class Aves; order Passeriformes; family Ptilonorhynchidae; genus Ptilonorhynchus; species Ptilonorhynchus violaceus. Next base: position 33,569 of record VZRJ01009496.1, on the reverse strand, counting down.
TAAGAAACGAAGACAGTGGATGAAATGAGATGATAAACTATGTTGTTGAAAACTGGCTAGGTTCAAGCAGAAAGCTGCAACAGTAGTAGAGATCTGTAAAAAAGCATTGAACCATGAGACTGAAGGAAGTTTTAAGTATTGATGGACTTTGAATCTGGCTCTTTACCTGGTTTTGGAGAAAAGAACTTTAAAGTAGAATTCTCTAATTCTTACTCTTCTAGCTTAATCTTCTTGGTGGAGAAGCACAGGCTGAAGTGCTTGGCTGAGCAGGAGTCAAAATGGTGTAATGTTTTCCATCCTGGGAAAGGCAAAAAGTGAGAGACCTGCACACCCCAAGGTCAGAGATGGCTGCACAATTCTTATTATTTTAAGGGCCAAGTTTTAAGATGTCAAAATGGATTTCATTGACATGAAGTAAGCATATTTGTTAGAGACAACAATGTTTATATTCTAACATTGGCCTGAGTGTTTACCTTTTTGTCACCACTGTAGTAAGTTTGGGTTGTTCCTTTATCCTTTATAACCTATTAAATACACTGTTCTGAAAGGCACTGAACAACAGATTTCATGATTATTGATTTTCCTTTTTAAGTGCAGCTAGTAATAAGGAAGATAGGTTTTAATGGGGGAAAAAGATTGGTATATGAGCTGTGTTTTCCTTGTTAAGAAAGAACAGAAACATTAAAACTCTAGGACATAATATAGTATGCAAAATACCTTCCATTTTAGGTTCTGTGTTAATTACCCGCTCTACTTGAAAAAGGTTAATTTTCAGTTTCTCTAGCATGCACCAGTGTAAGCTACATGCATAAGCTTGTGCAGAAATAATTTGTTCCCACTCACACTTTAATTTTGTGGAAACTGAATCAACAAGCTACACCTGGATTGCTTTTAGAATTTCACTTCAATATGCCCTGCACTCCTAGAATTAAGAAATTCAGAGATGAGAACAGCTGCACATTTACTGATGTTTGCACGCTTTCTAGTACAGGTTGAAGATAGTTGGCAAACCTTTCTAGCTGTGTGTTGATTATTCTGTCTTCAACTACCTTCATCCTCAATTAAACTTTTGTGCTGTGACAATAGATTGATTTTAATCACCCCAATCAAACACTATCATACACTAATTGTTCATTATGATTGCAGTGTATATATACAACACGAGATTTTCAACTTACACAATTTCCAACTCTGTCTTAATTGATAAAGTTAATTAAATTAATTGTGGATTAAGTTACCTTAGCTTAATTGATGACATACAGATTTACTATTTTTTCAACAAGAAAGTCATTAGCATTCATTAGATAAGCCACGATCTGCTTTGTAGTACGACATTGATAGATGAGTGTGTATCACAGGTTGTCTGAATGTAAATAAAAGAAAGCATTTAGTGGATACCTAACTACTTTAAAGGTGTAGCACATGATCAGAACACATTCTTTTCAAGACTTAAACAGGTATGAGATAGCACCATGGTGACAATGTTTTTTTTAATTTGTCTCCATTTTTATTTTGAGATCTGATTTTCCATAGTAAGTATTGATCTTATTGTTACATTTGAGAGGTTAGTTTTGTCATTTATTAAGGGAACACACCTGAGAGCCTAATTTTGGTTTGTTTTTTTTTTTCTTAAGGGAACGTTATTATTTACAGCAATGTACAGCTTTGATGAGTTTAGAAACAGCATGTTTCATCACAGTGAAATGAACTCCATGGTGTCGAAGTAACATTGAATACAAACTCTGCTATCTAGAATCTGCGCAATAACAGTGAAGTGGCCTTCCCACTTCCCTGCTGGCTGCTGTGTATGAAACGTCAGAATGGATCAAGAGTGATGTCCAAATCACAAATGACTGGAACTAATGCAGTTAGATGAGGGCTTGTCATGCATGAGCTATGGCACAGTTGAACATCTTGGCTTCAGCTGAAGCTGAATGCAAAGAGAGGTTAAAATTGGATTGTTCAAAATTGGATTGGTCTTACAGAAATGAGAGACCAGTGTTTCTTCCTCACAGAGCAATGAGAAATTGAGCTCAGTGAATAGATAGGGTTGGGATGGGGAGGTGATTGAACTCAGAGATATTGCGAGCTTATACAGTGACTGTCCTTTCAAGAGGACACAGTCATTTTAATTCTGTTTAAATTAGACTGAGGTATCCTCACAGAACCAGTATTTTCTGGCTTTTGATGTTTAAATAAATACACAACTTTCTACTCGGGTGTAGCAAGCTGGCTATTCTGAGATGCTCAAGATGGGTACTGCCTTTGCAACAGAATAGGACATTCTACCCAATTTAGGTAAAAATTCATTAGTAGATTTTAGATGATATAAAGCTGCTATTTAAGTGTACCCAGGCATGATATCTTCACAATACTTCCATCTGTAAATCTGATGATGGGAAATCCGTATTTAATTCTGATGTCATTATTTGGACTTGCACTTTGAGGGAATGAAGATAGAAGTATGGGACTCTATACAACTGAGATTGATACCAGTAAGAATTCAGTGGGTATTTTCAGTTTCCACCACTTTATGAACCAAGGCTTCAAAAATTATTCTGCTTTGATTTGCCTACTGCTCTAAACAACTAAAGTCTACTGATAGCTGTTGAGCATTTACATTTAATTTCTGGTTCTCAGGGTGAAAAAAATTCATTTGGCTTCCAAAATAAAAATGCACAGAATGCTGACAGGCAGTTGCCCATCCAAATTGCAGGCATGTGTATGCCAGGATGTTGGTAGCAGTCTCCCTTCAACTGTGTAATGCTCAGTATGGTTCATGATACCTTTCATGTTTTGAAGATCTGTGCTTTGACTTTTCAGGTTACTTACATTTGTGGATTTCCTTAGTAAAGTCTTCTACAAATCATCTCCCGGAGCAGAACAAGCTACTTATGACGTATGCTGCAAAGCCCAGTTTTAATCATTTGTCAAGGCTCTCATAGAAGCCCTGTAGCAGAACTGCCACTAAAAATTGCTCAGCTGCTTCAGCTGAAGCATCATTCTTTCTTCTTGTTTCTCCATCAGACTGAAGCAGTGTTTGCCACATTCATTCATAAACTCTGGGTTGTTCAACAAGTTAACCTGAAGCATATAGGCAATATCATCCTGGAGTCAGCAATTCTGATATATTTTTAAGCTAGGGCGACCTGGATACACTAAAGGGGAAAAGGGCCCAGTGATTACTGGACTGTGTATTTAAAGATTGCATGATAATCTTCACAAGAAAGATATATGGTACTGCTTCTCAGCTTTCAAGTAATTTATTTTCAGAATTCTGGCTTTGATTTATAACCTTAATTATTAAATCTGAACATAAAAAATTATAACTGAGCTTATGAAGAAATGAATAGGGAGTATCTCGTGTTGCTATTTTGGTATAGATGTGCTTGAAATCTAAAATTTCTTATGTCTTACAAGGCACCATGGTCAAAAATCCAGCAAACTACTGGAAAAGTACTAAATGTAAGAGTTTTGTTAGCATTGAAAGTGCTGCCATATGCATTTGTTGTTTATAGAGATAAAAATTAATTTTTCCAAAAGCAATTAAACCTTTCCATAATCTTTCTTTCTTTAAATATTTATAAGGGTGAATATGCATAATTTCCACTTAACTTCCCTGGGTTACAACATTTGCAGGAAAATGCTAATTGCAGCAATATCCACAGCAGATTCATATGCATATAACATTTTACTTTCCAAGTGAAATTTTTTAGTACTATTTATTTGTTGCATATTTATTTTTTACCAGATGATTTTGTAAATGTTCCAGTGTATGAGAAATGTTATGTTCATATATATTCAGAAATATATAAGTGCATATTGAGCAAGAATATCTTGAATAGAAGAAAAAATATTAGATTCATTAGTAGATAGTGAGAAATGTATGCGTAAAGGGCATTTGTACTGCTTCCTAGACAGGAATAGTTGTATTTAGATTAGCTAAGCAGTGAGCTGTAGGTGCAAAACAGAAGTATATATTGCTCCATTTCCCAGTGAGGAAGAATTTTTTCCTGTAAGATGGGGGAAGCATTATTGAATATGCTGGGATAAGTCTGGTTATTTCTGTTCATGACTATTTCAGCTGATGAAAGAACACACATAAAAATAAATGTTAAATTTTGTTATATCAAAATCTTCAGAAGTTTAATCACCAAGACAAACACAGATGTTTCCACCTCCTAAAAAATTCACCCAACCAGTGAGGAGGGGCTCCATTACTGTGGATTCTTGTATTGATTCCTCCATATTGATTCTATTAAATGTCTGTTTAACTGACTCAGAGACTTAGGCAACCTCATTAGAGGACTAAATAAACAAATAATACTTGTTTACAGTGATCATTTTCACTTTCTGAGATGCTCAGATTCCAAGAAAGTATCCAAATCAGATTTAAATAAAGTACAAAAGTAGATCTAGTCCAGTAGATCTGAATTACTAACTAATTGTAAAGAGCAAATTGATATGTTATTTGAAGATATTAAAAAAAAAAGAGATATGTATGTTGGAATAATTAGTTTTATACCTTTTGAACATATTCTGGAAATCAGCAGATTTTCTATACCACACATCTCTCCCTTGAAACTAGATGAAATGGGATGAAGGTAGATAGAAATATAAACCAGACCTGTTTGGAAGTGACCTCAAAAGATCATCTAGTCCAATATTTCATGGGAAAGGGAGCTTGGATGAGATTATCTATCTCTGTCCCATCACATCTTGTAAGCATCCAGGACTGGAGACTTTATTGTGTCCCTTGGGGAGGATGTTCCACTGAATGATTGATCTTATTGTAAAAAATTTCTTTCTTATGTTGAGATGAAACCTCTTCCAGTGCAATTAATACCCATTTTCCCTTGTCTTGTCCATCTGGTTCCTTGTGAAGATAGAAACTTCAACCTCTTTGCAGCTACCCTTTGTGTCTTCAGGAGGCTGCTCTTGAATAACTCTCAGCATGCACAAGTTACTTTGCCCTCCATGGTTGCTTCCCATGGATTCCTTCACAGCTGATGTCTTAGTATATTGAATTTGTCTCTTCTAAAACCCACGGTCTTTGCTTTACTACTGATATTCATTGTGTTCAGCAGGATTTTGAAATCCGCAATGTTGTGGTTGCTGTATCCAGGGTTACCATTTGTAGTTATGCTGTCAAGTTAAATCTGCTCAGTTTATGAGCAGTTAATCCAGCAATACCCTGTCCCTAATCAGCATTTCCAGTGTTTGTATCAGAAAGGAGTCCGCAATGAATTCCATTAATCTGATGAACACCTTTTGATTGCTATGTGTTTTTACCAACAAGTGTCAAAGTAACTGAAGTCAGTCACAAGGACGAGATTCTGTTGACCCAAGATTCCTTGAGCAGTTGAAGAAGTGTTTTGTTGGCCTTGTCACTCTGATTGGGAGGTCAGCAACAGATTCCTAACATAGGATTCCTCCATGGTGATAATCATTTCAGTCTTGATCCAAAGAACTTTCATGAGCTCCATAACTTACCTCTACACAAATTTGTCTTTTACGTGAAGTGCAACTCCAACTCCTCTTCTTCCCTTCTTATCTTTCCAAAAGAGTATGTAGCCATCCATCATGGACATCCAAACATGTGCCTTTTTCCACCATGTTTCTGTGATTCATATGGCGTCAAAAATCTCAGACTCACACACAGGGCTCCAGTTCCTGGTGTCTGTAGCCCAGACTATATATGTATGTATACCCGCACTTAAGCTGGCTCCACAAATGGCTCTTGCCTTTGGAAAGAGTTGGAGAGCATTTTTCTGTACTCTGGTAGGTGCATTCAACAACCTCATGGCTTATGGGTAAACAAGTGTCATTGCTGTGGACTATAACCGTAACCCCGAGTTTCTTAGTTTAAAATACAATTAACTCAGTTAACAAATTAACTCAATTTGTTAATGAAGATTTTCATGCCTCTTCTAAATAAGATGATCCCATCTCCGCCCAATAGGTTGTATTTTTCAAAGAACATCACTTGATCACAGAAACCAAGGACCTGACAACAACATCAGCCACAAAGCCAGGTATTGATCTGCGTAATACATCAACTGTACCCTGGTTCTTGACTGGCAAGATAGAGCAGAAGATCACTTGGGCATCTGCCCCTTCATTTAGTCCTCAAGAACTCTAAAATCCTGGTGATTTGCTGTAAGTTTTGCTGGCATTTGTGCCCACATGGAAAAGATGAGGATAATAGTCTGTGCTTTTAACCAGTTGTGGCAGTCTCTCTACAGCAAACTGGATCCTGTCTCCTGGCAAGCTGCAAGCTTCCCTTAAATGTATATCAGGCCATCAGATGAGTGTGTCTGTGCCTCTCAGAAGTCACCCACCACCAGAACTCACCCACTTTCTTTTACAGTTTTAGTTATGAGCTGCAGTTACAGTTTCTGCCTATGAGTCTTGCCCATTGATCTTGGCAACTGTAAAGGTTTCATATCTTTTGCTAGTTGGTACATATGAGGAGAGAGTGAAGTGATATCATGTTCCCATGAGTCACCAGAGACCATGGCCCCTCCTCCTCTAAGGTGTTGTCTGTTCACTGTTGACATTATTTGATAGTCCTTGGGAGTCAGTGCCATGGGCTATTATTATTTCTTCTTGTTTCAGATAATTATCTATTTCTGGTCCTCTCTCCTTAATACAGTGTAACCTGATAACTTCCTTCTGCAGCTCCTCTTCCCACTGCTTGACTGACTTCACCAGACCACACTTTGTGCTGGTGGATCTTCCACCTTCTTCTACCAGGTGGGCAACAATACATTTTTACAGCCCTGCATCTAAACAAGTAGCTTCCCTAATAGGAAGTCTGCCCAGGTGACACCTCTACCCACTGAAGGCTAACCTGGCTAGGTAGCTGGTTCCTGTCAGCTGCAGACACCAATCTGCATGGTGGTCTCCACCATCATGTTTTTAACATAAAAGCACTAATAAGCCCTTTATTGTCTGAAGACCTCAGGCTGCTGCATAGACTTGCACAGCCACCATTTTGGTGAGTTGACTACTGGGTTTGCAGCCTAAACCAGTGGGTGATTAGAGCACACAGCAACACAATAACTGGCAGAGTGCACAGCCCTTTCTGCACACTTTTCCACACGAACTGCCATGAAGATTGTCATGACACTCCCACTTTGTGTACCTGCCCTGTTTGCTGGTGATCCCTCAGGGCAGGTTATATGCAGCTTCCCACAGTTTAAACTGGTAATGTGGACTGCTGGCACTGCCCATCTGTCACCCGCCTCTCTTATAAGACCTTTCAGCTGCCAATTTGTCCATACACACACACAAATTAAGGGAGATAGGGACCCAGAAACCCCCTCAGACATTCCCTCTGGACCTCATAAATCTCACACCCCTCCCAGCACACAGCATCTGCTGCTGCTGCTGCCATTGCTCTAACATCTGCCTCATGCATCAGTTATGTTTCAGTAATAGAATAATGCAAGTGCTCAAAAATGTCTGCAATTTCATTTTTAGAAAGGATTAAAACCAACTACATGTACAATGTAATGGGAACATTTAGTAATATATGAAGAGACAGGTTGTAGAAAGCCATTTAGGATTCATATCAACAGAAACAAATATGATTCACATCACTGCACATATATGAGTAATGTAGAATCCCAGGGTAATTCTAAGAGTGTGTGTTAGTGGGGATACCAAAGGCTCTTGTGGGACATTCTCAAGACTAATCTAGACAACTCCTAGTCAACTGCAGCATTTCTTGTCCGTGGCTTTCCAGCTTATACACTCATTTTGTGCACTGAGACACTACCTTGCTGAGCAGTTATCTACTCAGGAAAAAAAAATCATTGAATGTATTTATAAAATGTCATTATTAGAGTTATTAGACCACCTAAAGACTATACGATTGTCTGAAAAACAGAATAATCCAGAATTTGATTTACAATTTCATTACAAAAGCTGAGAAGGTATCTTCTGATAAAGTTTTCTTATCTTGCTTTTTTGGAGCTGTTTCAGAATTTAAGTTAATAGTATGATAAAACCCAAAAAAAAATCTCTTATTCAAAGGAAAACAGCAAAACAAAACAAAAGAAGCAGAGACACAAGACCCCAAAAGGTAATATTTAAAACTTATTAAGCCAAAAATTTGATAAAGTTAATGGATGAACTTTTTTTTTTTTTCACTTGGATTTGGCAATCTTTCAGACATCTTGGGTGTCTCCTAAAGTCTCTTTGCAGCGATCATGTGCTATTAAATGAGCTGCAGGGCTCTGAGTTGCCTACTTCTTCCCAAGGTTTCATTTATGTGGAGTAAACATGAAAAATGTGACTGTCTAGTCTGGATGCAAATCCCTATCCTCATTGTAGAGGAACCTCAAAGGTTCCTTAACCACAGCCAGAATAACTTTTCTTGCTGTATTTCCAAAGTACTAGGAAGGGCTATCACCACTGCTGTCTGTAGCTGCGTCTTCTGTCCTTTTTTCCTCCTCACAATTTAATTTTTTTCTGTTTCTTAGGGGGATTAGTCAAGACTTTTATTGACACAGGGTTTCATGTAGGAAGGAGAAATATTCCTCATTTGTACACTATCAGCATTCCCCTGGTAGCAACTTATATTGCTCTGGACACAGCAACAGGGAGCCAGATGGACCTTCCTCACCCCTATCACAGATTCAAGTTTTCTCAAACTATCCAAATATGTGCACAGGAGAATAAACCCAAACCAGCACAGGGAGCAGCAGAGGGACAGGCAATCAAAGTATGACCACAGAGAGTAGAGGTATGACAGACACAATGACTCACACATCAGTACAAAGGGAGACCCTCCTGAGACCAGAGTGTAAGTGTTTCCCCAAAGGTCAACAAAATATTTTGTCTGCTGAAATCTTTCCTATTTTTGTTGGCAAGTGGAACAGTCCTACACTTTTGTAAAGAAGATGAAGTCAGAATTGGTGATCTGGAGAATCAGGAAGGAAAAAAATATTCAACTATCCTGCAGAATGATGTAGTGCATGACAATTTTTATGTTGGTTAAATTTTCGGACGTGCTTGTCCTCAGAAAGAATCATACATACCAATATGTCTTCTCAAGAGGTGACTTTTGATTAATTAGAATATTTTAACCTGATGACATTTTGTGATCCAATGATAACTGGCACCAATCAAAGTCAGAGAAGATTTTTTATAATTTATTGTTCTCTGTTTTGTTGGAAACAAAAGTAATGGAGAGGTGAAATGAAAACATTCTGACTTATTTCCACAACATGTCTATTCAGGGTATATATAAATGATATGATTGTCAAGATTCCAGTCTGTTTATGCAAAACTACAATCGATTAGGGATGGAAAGCTCAAAACTTTCAATCTTTTTGTAGATTTGTTGAGCAAGAAAAAAGCAGAAACATTGATAATTCTTTTGCACATAATTTCATTTAAGCTTATCATTTAAATTCAGCAGCTTGTGTGGGAATAGGTTTTGCCATTGAAATAATATACATTTTTGCCACCTCCTTTTCACTTTTTTCATTTTTTTTTAACTAGAGTTTAATTAGTTTGTACTTGCCCTCTAGAACCTGTGCGTTTTTAACCATTTAAAAAATTCATTTTGTTCAAAGTACAGTATGCTCACAAAAGTGCAGGTTTGTTACTTTTAACCTCCTTTCAGGAAACATACTTTTCTGTATAGGCAATAAAGCCTTTCTAAGGTAGATGATACAGATGTTGAGATAAAACTTAAGAATGCACAGGATATACTTGGAGGCAACAGCTGTTTCTCCCAGAGTGCCAAGGATAGGACTGGTAAAATTGCACTGAGAGCAGATTGCTTACTGTCACAAGGGGGAAAAAAAAAAAAAAGGAAGAAAAAATCCAAACATTTTCTTCACCAGCTTCATTCCTTTCACTAAGGTGACAGATTGTTCATGGAGGTAAAAAGCTGTCATACCTAGAATAGGCTGTGGTAGCAGCATAAAGTACAGCAATGATTGCTGTGACTTAAGCTGCATGGCCCGTGAGCAAGTGGTTTCTGATATGATACGCTGCAAAAAGTGTAACAAGTTTCTTCAAGGTCTGTCCATCCTGTGCTTGTAATACACAATATTTTATAGCTGAAATACACTTCTCTCCACCCATAAAATCTCATCTGCTTTCCCTCTTTTTCTTCTTCTTATAATAATAATCCACCAATTTTTTCCCTGAAAGCTTTGCGTAACAAATTTTATTTTTAAAAGTGTGTCACTGATTTCTTTATATATATGAAAAATAATCTTTCCTTCTCCCTCCTCCCCTCCCATATGAAAAGAAAATAAATTCAGGATCTTTTATTCTTGAATTAGAAACCTGTGTCTGTTAATGTACTTTCTGATAAATGCAGCAGCATTTGTAATGGTCCTTTCTGCAAATACATGTTACTGCTCTAAATCCACAAGATTTTTAAAGTTCAGTAAATGCAATGGGAAATATGGCAAACACAAGCACCTCACTGGTACTTCATGTACCTAGAAATTTTTTAAGGAGAAATTTGACATATTGTACACTGGTGTCAAATAATTGTATTCAGAAGAATGAGATTTGTAGTAGTATTAATGAAAATGTTATTGGGGTTTGCTGTGTAATCTAAGTAACCACTTCATACGTGAACTTGCTCAGAAAAATTAAAGTTTTATTTGTACAGATAACGCCTCGTTCTTGAGATTTTCACATTGCAGAGGTCTCCATCTCCAAAAAAGACAAAGATTTTGGATGCTTTTGGTGTCTAATGCATCTCACTTTTAAAAACCAGCTACCAGTGAAATGTTACTGAAAATCTTTTTATTAGTCTGTTACTTAATAAGGTGAAAAAAATGCAGTACTTTGTGGATATGGTTCAAAAATCCATAAAGTTTTTAAAATTTTACTTCAAACTCCTACTTAGTTTTACTGGTACTAGCACATCAATATTACTATGCTAGCACACAGATGAGTCTGACATGGAAAGAAACTAACTGAGTCAAAATAGTTGGAAGAAATCATGCAGTCCATTTACTGCCACATCATTTATAATTTATTGAATTTGTACAGAACAAAGGAAAGAATAAATGCAGGCATTGCGGTGATCTGTGGGAGGTGTAATGGTGTTCAGGACAACTGCTCAGCCTACACTATCTGCCTGCTTGACAGAAGGGCAGGAAAGAGAGTGGTGTGCTCATTGACTGTGTGGACTTTGCACACTTAGGAATCCAGGGCAGTTTTGCAGGAATTTGTGCTCTCATCGGTGGTAAGCAGCCTCAGTGCAGTCTGCTATTAAGTCAAACCCACAACACAGTTATAGTCTTCTGACCCAGTCATGCATTTTGACACTTAAGTCAAAAGAAACAGTCATCCAGGCAGGAAGAATTTGAAGAAAGCAGTTACACAGACACTAACTTATGTACGGATGATTGTTTCTTACTATGGTCCTCCTATAGAACCTTTCCTAATAACAAGGATGCTTCACGTCTTGTTTGCATTATTGAAGGTATGCAATTACCTTTATGATTGCAACACCCCGTAGACATGCTCTATCAAATTTTGTTCCCGAGAATTTCCTTTTTGTTTCAGGTGTGATTTGTAGCTTATGACAAACTTATATTGCCATAGGAAACTGACTCTGAATTAAATTCCTAATGTGACACGTCTCCTCTATACCATACTTTTGGAACACCATTAGTTTTCAAAATGTGATTACTGCACCTTAGAAGGTACTCTGTGGAATATGTGATTTCAATATCTGACTTGTTCTGTAAAGTATTAAGCTGAAAGACATAAATGTAAAAATTTTAGCATAATTTCAGTATTTCTGAATGAAAAAATGTGAGCGTACTGGTCTGAGTGGGTGCCCAATATTCGGAATTATTTTCTTTTGGATCAATCATCTATGGGAAAAGCCTGCTCTGGAAGCCAACCATTACCTCAATTTCCTTGCTCACAATCCCCATGTCTGCCCAGCCTGTGCAAGCTATTTTGCTTGTTCACTTCTTCGTAACATATTTCCACGTCTAATCAGGCTGCAACTGAGTGGTTATCCTTTGCTATCCTTGAGAAAGTGCTCTGCAGCACATAGCTTAGAAATAACTTTTCAAATATCCTTGTTAAACAGAGACTGATTTTCTTAATTAGAGGAGTTTGATAGTTCTTTTGCTGCCTTCCGCTGGATTCAGGAGTATTTAGTATCTGTAAATTTTTGTTTGGTTTTTTTTTTTTCTTGTTTGAACAGCCCAGTCTGCTACTGAACCCATTTTGTTTTCAATCTAAACTTTTGTTCTATCCGAGTATCTGATGCAGGCTGCTATTTTGAGCCAGGGTTAGCTTACACCATGGTGAACAACCAAAATCCAGAATAATTTATTCTTCTTTCTCTAAAGATTGTCAGGACAAAAAAGCAAAAACAACCCACCCAAACAAACAAACAAAAGCTGTTAAAATGTTGGTAAGAATATTTGAAAGACACTGGAGGATTTTGATACAGATGGTATGGAGAAATTTTAGGCAAAGAAATACAGGAAGTTTTTTGCACTTGTAATGTTCATTCACACACAGCTAAATTATACATCATTTGAGCTTTTTCAGTGCAGGAAAAGTACTCTATGTAACAACAGACAACAGAGTCCTCATTTTACTGTAGTCATCAGACTGGCAACCCCGCCCCCCCCC
>VZRJ01009496.1:6233-20886 GCA_013397565.1 Ptilonorhynchus violaceus | reverse complement strand
GACAACTTTTGAAAGTTATAACTAGGAAAGTTATTAAGGCTATTGTTAGCTGGTCAGTGCAGTGAGCAAGTTAATAATGAATCATCTTGTATCCAGGCTAAGCAAAATACTTCATCAATTTGTGTAAGAATTCTAAGAATGTAAGAAATAACAGAAATATATAGACTTACAATTAAACATGATTGTGCAGTTTGCTTACAAACAACAATATGTCCAGTAACACTATGAAACCTTATTTAGTGTATTTAATATCCTGTTTAAAAAATCAATATAATTCTGAGCCATCGAGAAATTTGTTAAGCATCAGAATTTTGAAAGATCTAATTTTGCCAGAAAAACTGGATTTCTGGTGAGGTGTAATCAACTCAGCTATCTATGTACCTAAATACATGTATGTACTTAAAGACATGCATAATTATAGAAAGGCATTTGAAGTTAATGAAATGCTAGAGGTACTTGGCAAAAAGACAGTTTTCAGCAAGATATTGTGCTCACAAACCTGAAATATTTATCAAAGGCCTCTCTGGAGATGAGGCAAAGCCAGGACTTGTCTTTTGTCCACTTTGGCGCTATTTTGGATGAAATATCATTTTTATACAAAAAGAAAAGAAATGTGAAGATGAGTTATTCCTGTCTGGCACCACAGGAATAACTTTAAAAATAACCTTTGTTCCCACATGAGATCAAACAGTTCTTGACAGAATAAGGAAATATGGAATGGTCATTCTCAGCATAGTTATGTGAAATTTCTCATTCTCTACTGATAGATTAATTGAATAATGTCTCAGCTTCCCTCATCAGAGGTAATGAATGGTTTTTTACTGCTAACAAGAAAGCAATATTGTCTGTTTCAATTATAGATTCCAATTTTTTCTACTGTGCATCCCCACTTCATTAACAGAAATAGAACAATAACATTCATAAATTCAGCTCTCACTTCCAAGGCTATGCTTAAAAGACTGATTTGGTTTCTTCTTTAATGTTTTCTTTAAATGGGGAATTACATTTGTCAGATTTACAACACTTTTTTTCTGTGTTTTATCTGAGAGGCAGAGTCAAAAGTCTCCTTGGAGGATGGAAATAATGTATTTTGATTTGTAACTTTAGTAGTAAAAAACTGCACAGATACAGATATCAGCATTGGAGCCACATGTTAAGGAAGATGTTTCTCTTTTGTGATGTGTAACTCACTGTTTTTCACAATTTAAAATTGTTTTTCTGACATTCAAATTTTCCGTTCACAACAAATTTTCATAGGATACAGTACGATAGATTTGAAAAGCAAGGGAAGGGTCTGCATACTATTACATAAAATTATTAGAAACAAGGGATACTTTTAACTTCCCACAACCATGCAATCCTCTTTAAAAAACAGTCATTATATGTGGTGACAATGATTTTTTACCTCAAAGGTACTCTATGTTGTCCAAGACTGGGAGCATATAGGACAAGAAAAAAAAATACTATACATTTTTAAGCATTTAGAGACTCATTTTAACCTTTAATTATTTTTTATTATTTATGCATTTTTTTATCTTTCTAAAGCTTATAAACCTGATAGACTCATACACATTACCATTGGAGTGTCCCACTATGATACTCTTTACCTTCTTCCTATTGACCATGCAATTTACATGAATTTAAGTATATATTTCAAGCAGGTTTGGTTTTTTTCATTACAATAGGAAGTTCAGAAATCAATTTCTTATTTTTCATTTTCTGCTTTTTGCATTTATAACAAGGCAGAGAATCTACTCAATGTGGGAAAATTACAAAAGGAATCTACACTGTCTTTTTGAAACTTAGTATATAATTAATTGTTTCAATGTGTTCAAGTACATATGTGGGTTTTTTTCAGAGGAAGTCTTCTTGAGAATTACACCAGGATTAAACAGTAGCTGCAGACTAGAAGACACAGCAACAGCCACATTATGAATGACTACTGTGTCTTTACTTTGCAACTTGTTTATTGTGATATAATATTTAGTGGTTTGATCACTGAATAGTGTAGATAGGTACAGGCATCTCAGAATTCATCAAACCTTGGAACTGCAGGTTGCTTCTGAGATATGGGCAAATTTCCAGAAAGCTTTTTTCACTAGTAGGCTTCGATGAACTACCATAAAACTGATTTCTCCTATCTTCAGCTTCAAGATACAGAAAAAATTCTGGGAAACAAATAGCAGCAGGATTCTTTCTTGCTATGGGAAAGCAACGTGGGTCAATAACAGCCGGGAGAGTGAGAGACACCAATCTGTTCTATAGACATCCACCAGAAAATTCATGCTTTTGTTTAGTCCAACAGAATTCCTTCATTTTATCTTAGATTTTCTTTGGGATTGCTTATTTATTTGTTAAAAACCTGCAACCTTCACAGCTCCACTATCTCAAAGGTCATATAGATGACACATTTCTGTGAAGAAAATACTAATTTGGACACATGTGTCACAGTTGTTGATTTTCCTATTATAGTCCCCTGATACTGTTTTCAATATTCTCATAACCCCCCAAGAGGCACTCTTAGGTCGGATAAAGGAGCAGAGCTGGACTGAGCAGTGTATTTCTCAAACCTGCCATATTCCATGGGAAAAGTTTAAAGTCAGATTATTAGCAATTTCTAAAAGCCATGGACTGCCAATGGGAGCCTAAAAAAAAAGTAATTTGAAAATTTAAATACTTAATTACTCAAAGGGCTATGCAATTAATAAAACAGGTATCATTCTTTAGAGTTTTTGAAATAATATAGGGGCCGATATTGAGAAGATTGAAAACCTCTGCTATTAAATTCAGAAGAATATTAAATTGCTTAGTACCTTATAGAAGCTGGGAAGATAAATAATAATATTTAGATACTAAATATAAATATAAATATATAAATATAAACAAACAAGAGCTGGATATCTGAATTTTTCCTGATGATTTGTAGCAAAGGCATTCCTTTGAGAATGCCCTCCGCTATACTGCTGTAAACACAAATATTTCACCAAAACCAGTAGAATTATTCTAAGTCTGTACTGGTACTTTACCATGTCTCAGTATTTCCTCCAAACTCGTCTTTCCATATATATACATATCCTTTACACTTCTATAAGGCAAGAGCCAGATATTTAGTATTTTTAACTGTCTACATCATTATCCATTTTTGAAATGGATAACGCTGATGAATTTTAGCACTGATAAACAAAAGAACAACCACAGATTCATTCATAAACTCTGTTAGCAGGTCATGAATTTTTTAGCTTTGTCCAGGATTCCTGGATTATTATCAGTATGGTTTAGAATGACAGCCATAGCCTTCACTGTCATGTCACTCCATTTTCTCACTAAAGCACCATGTCTGATTTCTTTCAAACACTTGCACAAATATATCTCTAATGAGAACAGCTACAAGATCTATGAGCAGATGGTTCATCTCTTTTCTTAGTTGTTCCTGACAGAATGCCAGAGTTATCCAGAGAGCAATGGGGAGGACTGCAACAGAAATTCTCTTCTCCTGAATCCAGTTCTCAGCTATCATGTCCAGAAGCTAATTTGTATTCCAAGTCCAAAACTGAGAAGTAATGTCTTTGACCTTAGCCATCCCTTATTTCATGAATCCCTCTTTGCTTATGGTCCACTTTTATGGTATAGATAAGACATTTGGGGGTTTTGCACACTAATCATTCTCTGTATGGAGTAACCATCAACCCCGAGTGTTAACTATAGTGCAATAGCAACAGTGATGTCACATGTAACGATTGAGATGTAAATCAAGGCGACTTTAAGATGAGGTTTTAGGCTGTAAGAAACTTGTTACCCAAAACATTTCCAGAGTGCTAGTAATGGAATTGTTAAGTCTGTGCTTATGGTCATTAATATTATTTAGCTACATATGCCTTTTTGCTTGACTGACTCTATGAAAGTCTGCTGGTTTTGCAGATGAAAAAATTACTTGCTCACATAGCTTGGGGTCTTGATGTCCTTTGCCTGAAGCTTCAGTAGAAAATTAAGGAGTAAACCTGCTTCATTGGCTATAGTCTTATCATCCATCGTGTTGCTGGTCAGAAATAGAACAGGAGGGGTAAATGTAAAAATCTTTGATTTTTACAAAGAATTAAGTACTATTCTGGTTCTTTCTCTATGTCAGAGTATCAACTTTTTGCTTGTTACCAGTCCTTGCACTTTAGTTGATCTGTTTTGTTGCCCTGATCTAGAAATATTACATTCATCCCTTAAGTGACAGGTGTGTAAACATTTACTATTATTCTCAAGGCTTATTGATTCTCGAAGGCCTTGCTTCTGATCTTTCTTTTGTCCTCAAAATATTTCCCTGACCCTTCAGTCTGTCCTCGTTGCAGTTATTTGATAACTTCAAATTACTTGGGATCCAATTCAGGTCAAATTCAGAGATGCTTAAAAGGATAGGAAGGCCACTATTTTGGTATGTTATGGGTAAAGCTTCTCTTTGATGTTTTTAACTGGCGAGCACCCTTCCCAAACAGCATTGTGTCTTTTGGAAGGACAGAAACCTTCTCCTTTAGTGCTTGTGGTTCTTTGTGCATTTTCAGCTAGAGGATAATAGGCTCTTATTTCTGAGATGGTCACTGGAGGACTCAGCATTATTTTTATCCTATAAAAAATGTATAAGCCAGTTTCTTCTCTACTAAATGAAGAGAAAGCAGAGGTGTATCAGAACATCCCTAAGCTCTTGACTATATGTATATTTTAGTAAGCTGAAATACACAGGTTTATAGGAAGTAATGCATTGCTCTGCTCACTCTGCACTAACCACAGTTTTTAAACACAAACTGGACTTAATATACCCTGCCTCAAACAACACTGTAGGGCACGTAATCTGTCAGCAAGAATATTCACTCAGAGTAGTCTCAGCAGACAATTCAGGAGACTCTTGGACTGCACTCAGGGTAGTTTCTTAAGCCAGGTAATAGACAGCCCTATCAAAGGGGATGTTGGTTACCAACACAAGTTAGCTACTCAGACACATCAGGATTGGAGGCAGTCTGGAGTGCAATGATCACGTATCTCTACCTGGAGTACTGTGTCCAGTTCTGGAGTTCGTCAGTACAAGGGATATGTGGACTTGTTGGAGCAGGTCCAAAAGAGAGGCACAAAAACAACGAGAGGTCTGGAGCACATCTCTTATGAAGATGGGCCGAGAGAGTTGAGATTGTTCCATGTGGGGAAGGCAACGCTCCAGGGAGACATTATGATGGCCTTCCAGTATTAAAAGGGGGCTTATAAGAAAGATGGGGACAGACTTTTTAGTAGGGCCTGTTGTGATAGGACAAGGGTTAATGGTTTTAAACTAAAAGAGGGTTGATTCAGACTAGATATAAGGTAGAAATTTTTTTACATTGAATGCGGTTGTGGTGAAACCTTGCCCAGGGAGGTGGTGGATAAAGAAACATTCCAGGTCAGATTGGACCAGGCTCTGAGCAACTTGATCTAGTTGAAGATGTCCCTGCTCACTGTAGGATTGGAACTAAATGATCTTTAAAAGTTCCTTCCAACACAAAGTATTCCATGATTCTGTGGTTCTATGATGTAATCATGTTCCAATACCAGAGACATAATAACAAGTTTCAAACATGGTATCAGGAAAACTAAATGGGGAAGATGTAACCTTAAAACCACCTTCCTCACCATTGTGGAAGAGCAATAAGTGAAAAAACTAAATTGTAATTTAGTGGGGTAAAGAAGCAGAGAGATAGAATCTATGAAGGTAAAATGTTGGTTTTCTTTCAGATAACCACTTAAACACAAGACATGTAAAGCTCAGTGGTATACTTCATCTGTTAAACCTAATCAAAATAGGCAAACATGCAGGAGTGTGAAAGAAAATGAAGTGGTATGACCACTTTCTATTATGCATAAAATTTCAACCAGTCATATCTAAGGTAATATTTTCATTTTCTGTTAAGGAAAAACAAGTCATACCAGAAACTTACATTGGTTTTATTTTGGAGATTTTTTATAGTTCATCTACAGTTTTTATAATGGATGCAATAATTTCCCTCCAGAAACCTCAGGAAGTACCAAGGAAATTCCTCTAGGAATTCTGGAGTCCACAAGAAGAAACAAAGACATAAAACTAAATTTTGAACCTTGAAAAATCTCAGTTGAACTTCAATGCAGCCATGCATTTTTGGGATAGTGCCAGGTGTATGCTTGAGTATTTCAGTAAATAATTTGAACTGCCAATCTGCAGAAAACACCATCTTGTAGGCAGGACTTGCCTTGCAGCCAAGTACTGCACTGAATGAAAACAAGTTCAACAAAAATATCCCCTCTGTTCCCATGAGGCTACCACTCCAGAACACGCCTTCTGCCAGTGCAGACCCAGTATAATGACAGAGCCTTCTCTGGGCTGGTTACTCCCAGTACGAAAACAGGCAGGCTTCTGTATNTGGTGCCATCTTCAGGGAGATAACGTGGTTTACTTGACTGATTTTCGTCGTGAGAGATATGACAGCATGGTGCTAGATTGTTGGGGGTTTTTTTCCCCACAGAATTCTGCTTGCAATAAAACTGTCATCAGACTTTGCAAAGCAACCCAGAGCAGCAGCTTAGACTTTACTCCCAGCCAGACTATTTGTCTTGCAAAGCCATGTCTGACTGCATTTAGAACTCATACAATAGCAAAATAAATTAATAAAAGATATCCATTATCATATGTTGATTCAATGTTTTTATAAACACTTGAACCCAGCGTTTTTTGTATACGAAGTGAAAGGCAGCAAACTTTCTCAATTTACATTACAAAAAACCCAACAAAACCCTCAACAACAACAGAAATTATAATTTTTGAAATAAGATTACTTGAGCTTAAGACATCCAGGAAGCAATAAAATTAGTGTTTTACACCAGGCTAAATATTTTCTAATAGCTTATAAGAAAAAAGTCGCAATAAAAAAACCCTGTGTTTCTCTCCAAACAGAAGGCTTTTTTCCCATCCTTTTCCTTGGTATGCAACGAGGCTTTCTAGAATACATAGAATATAGAGACTATATAGCCTTTATGCTGGCTATATGCTATGTTGACACTTCTGCTCTTAATTTCTTTTTTAAAATAAATACAGAAAGAAGATTGATTCTATTGGAATAAGGCACAAAAGTTCCAACCTTGAAAAAGATCTCAATATCATTTGGTTGTGCTGTCAGATTTATAGCATTAATTAGAGAGAAAAATATATTATTACAGCCATGAGAATTTAAATGTTTTTAAACCAGTTTTGTCAAACACACATGCAAATGTGCACATACAATATACACATAGCAAACAACTAGTCATATGAAGAATGTAATACTGCTAGAGGTATTTGGTTTTCAGGTATAAATTTACAAGTTAAAAAGTAGTGCTAAGTGCTGTAGTTCTTCTATGGTGAAAGTAGTCTCTAAGCATAAGGAACTTTTGAATTTTTTTTCAGGGGACAATTCATCTGTAGGTGAGATTAGAAAGCTGAGCAAAATTGAAATGCTTCTTTTGGAGTTTACAGCAATGGACCCTGGAAGAAATAGCACTTATAATATCCTCCCAGGAATCTAGAAACAGATTTATTTAATCAAAAGTTATAGAAGCAGATATGTTTTCTGAGCTCTTGTTTTCTCAAAATAATTGTGTATACGTGTGTATGTGTATATATATATATATCTATATATATATATCAATCAAAGAATGAATTCTCAGCCATTCTGTCAGTATGAAAGTTCTAAATTCCTACAGAGGGTGAGCCAAGTGTCCGTTGAGCAGCACTCACTGACTGATTCTTTGCCCTGGCACTACCACCAAACTGCCATCTGTCTCTAGTCAAGCTGTCTCACCTCAGCCTATACAAAACACCTTCTAGGCACTAAGCTTTCCCAGGGGGGAATTACCCTAGGCAGAGTTAGAATAAGAGTTTAGCTCCATCTGAGGTGAAGATGTACGTCATTCTGTAATGTAATGCTTATCATTACTGGTGTTACAGAAGAGTTTTCCAGACAGCCAATTCCCTGCCAGCCAGAAAGATGCAGAAATGTGCTTTTGTGGAAAAAGAGCAAGGAAAAAGTGGAGGCATATCCACAGGCTACAAGGGCGTGTGAGCACCAGCCTGTCTTGATATTTTATAAGCTTCTCTGTTACAACTATAGAACTATTCTCAGTAGTTTAATGAGAAGATTTTTGCTTGTTAAAGTCAGCTATCACTATTGGTGATTTTGCAGTTACTCGAGCACCATATGTCTTGAAACAACAGAAGTCACTGGGTACATTATAATGGGAAATATACTTTCAGTCTATTAAGTTTCATGTTACTGAAAGGATAATTCAGTGCAGTCATGTCAAACTTACTGAGTCTGCTCTACACAACCACCTGCCAGCATTACTTTATAGTTATATATAGTACTTAGATTTTAATTCAAACAAGACCCCCATTTAACCAATCTATATTTTCTTTCATGTCTCATAGGTGTCACATAATGCTGTGCTTCTTTAGTTTTCAGTTTGGTCAGCAGGGTTATTAATTAAAAAAAAAAAAAAAGGTAAGGGAGAGAGAGAAAAAAAGAGAATGAATTTGTTCATTTTGACTGAGTAACAGTTTACTTCCATACTTGCCTCTCCTGGATTAAAACAATTTACACAACCAATGCACATAATTTCCCAAGCCACTCTCTGTTGGCACTTAGATTGTGTTTTCAGTCAAAAGACTTTAGAGAATGGATGTGTTCACCAGTCTACTAAGTGCCCATCATCTCCTTCCCAGCTTGCTTTCAATGTTCAACATAGACAATTTCTCTTAAGAAAAAGAAAAATAATGCCACATTTTCATACAGGGGAAAACCAGTTAAATTCAGTACTGTCACAGAAGCTTGGCAAAAGAAAATAATGTAAAATGTTCTTTGCAACCATTTGATTTGACTTCAAAAAAATCTCCTGTATTCTGTAGAAGTACCGTGTCAAGCTTCTTCCAGAAATAGTTCACAGAGATCTTCAGAGTTTGATTCTTGTCTTCTACATCAGGCCTTGCAGCAAGGTGATGTGCTGAGAAATATCACATTGTTCTACCAGGGTTTCTTCTGAGTGTAAATTAACTCCTGGGTCTTATCATGTTGTTGTATTGAGTTACATGACAATGTTTGTTTGTTTGGGGGGTTTGGGGTTTCTTTTGTTTGGTTGGCTTTTTTGGGGTTTTGGTTGGTTTTGGGTTTTTTTTGCTGCTGTTGTTGTTGTTGTTTGCTTTGGTTTTTTGGATTTGGGTTTTTGTTATTGTTGTTGCGGTGTGTTTTTACTATCAAAGTGTCTTTATCTTAATACAAGGGTTTTCTCACTTTTACTTTTCAAGTTCTCTCCACCACAGTTGAATCACAATTGACACACAGAGGGATTTAGTGTCAATCCACTACTGAGAGAGATTGAGTTGAGGTAGGATTGAGGTCCAGTGAACAAAGATCTCAGAAAAAGAGTTGGTGAAACAACGAATAAATAGTGAAGTTTCTTTTGAATTTACTAATAATTGGGAGTTGGAAATTGTATCGTGAAACAGCTCATTTCTATTTTGTTGTATCTCACAAAAGAGATAGTGGAGTAATCCTTTTTCTTACAAGAAGGCAAATTGCTTCATTCTCTACTTAATTAGATTAAAGAGAAAGAACAATTTATGAATCAAAACTGCCCAGTGAAAAAGATTATTGTCTTACCAGGGGGGACTTGACCTATAGTTATATTTTGAATGGAATAAAAGCCACAGCACCTTCTAGTCAGTGCATGATTTAAATAACACTGCTTTCTTCTGGCCTTAGAACTAAGCAAAACGTTCTTGCTTACAGGCACATCAAACCATCTCTGAAAGGTTCAGCTTCAACTATTTTGTTCCTCTGTATAAAACTCTTTTGCCTGTAATCCCCTTCGTGAAAAATGTACAACTACATGCAAAATATCTAGAACTCTATATTTTTTGGGAAGGACTGCTGCTGCAGCTGTAACACCTTTGGTTTTGAACATCCCTTCACTTGCAGGGTGGCTGTGGGCCTGCAGTGTAACAGGCCAGCTGATCACTCTCTGGGCAAGAGAATGCAAGGCTTTCGATTCTGGTCTTCACTCACCTTTGAAAAACTTACTCCCCTGGTTTCTTGTGCTAAGATATTTATACTCAATATAAAACTGTCTATTTGTCATTTTCTTTTTTGAGTAAGAAATAAATGTCAGTTAATGGACATTTGACCACCATATATATAGAAAGCCATGGATCCATCATGATTCCAAGAGTTTTGTTTCTAAGAAATCCTTTTCTTTTCTTCCTCATAAATGAGATCTTTTAAGACAGGGTCTATTGTTCATGTCAATAGATGGTCCTATTTCAGCAGGATTGATCAATTCCTTTTGTAGATCTAAGGTCACAAAAATTTTAAAGTTCCTTTTCAAATGAAATGTGACAATGAACTTGAATTTATTAAGTACTCAGATTCTCCTAGAAGAATTTCTTTTTAAAATTCTTCTGACGGCTTGTCAAAAGATCTAAGTGACATTGTGTAAGGACTTCAAAGAGCACAATCGCCTATCTCAAAACACTGTCAAGGCCAGAGAACTTGCCATAAGACAAGCCACCATAGCAGGAACTTGAGATAAGCACGGATGAGAGAAATTTACAAGAGGAAGGCTCTCATTCCAGGCCTGATGGATGTGAGATCTGGTTAGCACATCCTAGTTAGTGCATCCAGACAAAAATTCCCACTGTGGCAAACTGTGGGAAAGGAAGCAACTGCTCAGACAAATGCCACTCCAAGTTATGGGAATATGTACTCCATGGGAACATGCACCCTGTGGATACCTGGAACTTGAACTGTATAGAGGTGGGACAGCCAGAAGTATGACTCCAGGACCACCACCACTGAGATGCCCAGGGTGAAGAATAATCAATGGGAAGTTATGGATCCACAGGTGGTGACTGTCTTCTTCTTGATCTCTCTCTCTCTCTCTCTTTCCCTCCCCCCCTCTTTTCTATTTCTTTCTATCTCTCTACCTCACATTTACTGTTGAATGCAATCCATATTATTGAATCCAGCATATGGTCTCACATATATCTCTCACCTTAATTCGTGCAGAGGCATGTCTCACTAATCAGGTCATAACACAGTGCTCTGTGTTATTCATATCTGAATGTTGTTAATTCAAAATGAAAGTGAAAAGTGCTGTAGTTTAGACATTTGTGAAATCTGGGCTGAGAATAAATTATTTAGAACATGGGTATAAAGTACTCTTGGGATCTCTGGAAGGCAAGGGTTAGGCAGTACAATACCTGCATTAGACAGAACTGCATTAGACATGGTACTTTTCAAATAAATATTATGCTAATTTAAATTTTCCATCTCTAGTTTTATTTTAGGCTAAGGTGAAGAGGGTCAATAAAGATGGAAAAATGCTGCCAAATCTAATTTAGGAGGTCAGAGAATCTAATTATTTGGATAACTGCCTTCTGGCCATGGACATAAAGAGGGTAAATCCAACAATGAAATAATTAGTGATCTCCACTTGTAGAATTAAGATAATGCCAAGTAGCACAGAAGAGGTGCCAGGTACATGTACAAGGTGCCAGGGTGGATCCTAAATGAATACAGGTGCAGGAGTGGGCAAAGTTTTTAGAATCTCTCAGTATTCAATTGCTAAGATTGTTCTATTACTCTGAGGGCCTAACATTCAAACATTTTAACTGTGACAAAAAGCACATCCTTTTCTACACACAGAGAATGATTTTCAGCTTGTATTGCATATTTGCTTAATTTGAACACTATTAAACTCATAACTTTTAAAATAACATTGTTCAAAACCCTGGCAGTTTGTGTAGAACTATGATTTTTCTCCAAGAGAAAAAATTGTTGACTGCTTGAATTTTCCCTTGACACCACTATTGAATAGGCATGTGGATAAATACATCTTTGTAGTAGATAAGGCATTCATTTTCAATTGAATTCACTTTTTCATTTAAAAAAAACCAGAAAAAATGTACTTTTTATCTAGGTAAAAATTTTGAAATTATTAACCATAAAAAAATTATTAAATTAGTTTTAAAAGTTCTTTAAGTAGTGTAAATGTCACTGCATTGGACATGTCATTCTGAAGCATAGAACATTGTATCTAAAGGAAACGAGAGAAAAGTAAAATGAGGGATCAGGATCACCCCAAAAAGGAGCCTTGAACTAATAAGGAGGTAAGACAAGGACTCCTCATTATCTGAAGAGTTTTTCTAACTTTTTTTTAAGACTCATAATGCTAATTTACTTCAAGAGTATCTGGACCACTGCTAACAGAAAAAAGGTTAACATATAGTTTGTAAAAATAGATAAATAAACTGATTTTCTCCAGTTCTTGATCAGAGAAGGATTTGAAAATGTGTGGTCATCAACTGGCCTTTGCCCTCGGCATCTCAACAGAGTGCACTTTGTGACCTCCCCAGGCAGGAGATAGGGCTGCTAAGCAGGACAGGCCCCAGAAGATGCTCTGTGAGACTCCATGAGATATCAGCCTCAGGGCAGGCACTGCATAGTTCCTACCACCTCTGAGCCCAAATGCCCAACCACCTGGTAGGAAACCCACCCAGACGCCCTAGTTTCCAGCTTGGCTTCAAGGACATTGTAGGAGATTTTTGGAAGCTTTGCTAACATCCCCTGTTCCCCCCTTATCCACAAATCCAGCCATTTTATCGCTGAAACAGCAAGGTTGGTTGGGCATCAGCTCCTGATCAAGCCACAGTGACTGTTGCCATCGCCTTATTCTCCCTTATGTGCCTAGACATATTCCCCAAGAGGATCCACTTTATGACTCTTTCGGGGATCAAAGTCAAACTGACTGGTTGCCTGTTTCTTGCACCACCTTTCTTGTCCGTTTTGAAACTGGGCATGAGGTTTGCCTTTCTCAAATTTTTGATAATCTCTCCTAATCTCCACAGACATTCAAAGACATTTGACAGTGCCCTTACAAGGAAACCACCCAGCTGGCTCAGGTTCCCTGACAAGGTCCCACAGAACTGTACGGACTGAGTCTGTGTAAGTAATCTTTGAATCAGCCCACATCTACTACTACCGATCCTTCTTTTCCTTAAACACTTTATTTTCCTAAGCACAAAGACCCCGGAGGTGTTTGTGAAGACTGGTTTCTATTTTAATTTTTTTAATAGTTTCCTATTTGAAAGAAAATAATAGCATGAGGCTTTTCTGACATAAAAATTTCTGTTCAATAATGTCTGTACTACAAGAAGTCCGTGTTTTATGTGGAAACCCAGGACACAGACACAATACATATACATTTGCGTAAGTGCTAGGACTTCATACAGAGGACATACTAAGTTTCTGACAAAAATTTTAATTGAAGAATCCCGTAAGCTTCTCAAAACCGTAAACAATTATTTATCATTATATGGACATCCATCTTGTCTATACTAAAACTTCCCTGTCTTATTATTTGATACTCTCTTGGTATTTTGTTTTATGGAAACAGTTCCAGTCTTGAAAGCCTTAGAAAAACACACCTGAGTGCCATATGGTGTACATTCCGAAAACCTAACATGACCAGTTTTTAATTAAAATTTACGCAGTTACAATACATGATTTAACTAAATGCCTATGTGTTGGTAAAGCAACAAAAATTGCACAGGAAATCACAAGAAGAATTACAGTGTACAAATGACACCGTTCTACAATATAATTGTCGTGTACACATCTAATTCGTATATATGTGAACAGTAGGAGGGGGAGAACAGTGTCCTATGGCAAACTGAAATTAATGTATTGCAAACCATTTGCAGCCACGTGCGCTGAAGGGTGAAAAGCTCGTAGACCATATTATACATTTAGTGAGAAATGCTACTAATGGTTGGCATGGCAACTCAGTAAGAAAGCCAGAGGGCTCACTTGTAAACCATGGTGAACTCCAGAGATGGTGATTTGGTTCCTGCATGTAGAAGTCAAACTGAGAATCACAGCCATGGCAATTAGCAGCGTGTTTCCAAAGCTCATCAAAGAAAGCAGACTCATTGCTTCTTGGAGTCTCTACCTTCCTCAACCACATGGTGGGGGAAGGACAAATTATTCAACATGATCAACAAATTGACAATCAACAAGAGTCTGCTAATGGAAATTTCAAACAAGGTTGCAATCTCATTGTAATTTCTCATCCAGAGATTAGAGAAAGACAAAGAAAATAATGAAAAACTGCAGGTAGGGCTATCATAATGTCCAGGTGCAGGAAACATGACAGCGGAAGTGTAGAATTGTGATTCTGTGTCCATCCTGCTCTAGTGCACAGCATTTCTTAGTACATCATTCCAATATATGCAGTACTTTTGTAGTGGTCCCAGGACAGAGGTCTGAGAAAGAATTCAAGGTAGAATCTGCTTGTCTACAAAAAAAACAAGTGCTGGTTCAATAGTTAAGCTGGGAGGAGATGGGAGGGCAGGACCTTTCAGTGCAGGATGAATTTTACTTACAAAGAGAACTGTGTTAGAAAGACAGATGTGCGGGAAGGGAAGGGAAGGGAAGGTTTGGGAAGGGAAGGGAAGGTTTGGGAAGGGAAGGTTTGGGAAGGGAAGGGAAGGTTTGGGAAGGGAAGGGAAGATTTGGGAAGGGAAGGGAAGGTTTGGGAAGGGAAGGTTTGGGAAGGTTTGGGAAAGGAAGGTTTGGGAAGG
>VZRJ01009485.1:301-19309 GCA_013397565.1 Ptilonorhynchus violaceus | reverse complement strand
CTGTGAAGCAAATTAACTCTACAGCTGAAACCAGCACAGTAGTCCTTTAGATTTCATCAGTTCACAAAAGGGACCACACAGAACAGGCTCGGTGAAAGTTTCTGATCAGTCATCCTGAGAAGAAACTTTCTACTTCACAATTGATGATATCAATTGTTGATATACGAAAATTCAAAACAAGGAAGTAAAAAGTATTTATTTTTTCTTCTGACTTGGATTAATCTGTTGCAAGATGAATGAAATAGCTACATAGATCTTGATTTAGGATGTTGAACATTATAACTTTTCAAAATTTAAAAATAAATATAATAACAGTTTTGCAGACAAAATTATAGCACTACAGACATGAACATTAGAGCTCTCATTGACTGCATATTGGCTGAATTTCATGCAATGCATTTAAAGTTATTTAGGACAGCATTAATGTTAAAAAATAACCCCTAGTCTTTTGCAAATGCAATAGCTCTTTGATAGATAAATCAAGTAGTTTGGCTTCTTTATTACGGCACATCTGTTAGTGAAACAAAAAATCTGCACCACATACTGTATTCAAGTAGTAACAATCTTTGGACATTTTAGTTATTGTTTAACTACTGTCTTTCCATTATCTTCCTTCATTGTTATTGAACTGTGCTATATATCTTGCATTCTCTTCTTGGCTAAATGATACAAGGAACTGATCTTTGGAAGGGCACAAATAATCAATAAACATTATCAAGAGACTCATGCTTGCCCTTCTTCTCTAAACGAGGAAATTGACAGAAAAACAGAGCACAGGTGAAAAGCTGTCATCTTAATCAGTGGCATCCCACATCTTTGCTGTGCTTACTACACTCGTATGCAGTACAATATTTGTTTTTTTAAAACCAAGAGTATTCCTGATAGAGGAATTCTTAGTATTCCTTTTGACCTCTAGATTTTACCACATAGAGAAGAGTCTGATTGGAAATCTAGCAAGGGGCAGACTGTTTTCTCCTGTCTGAAATGCAATGGTTAAGTTAAGCATTAAGATTTTGGGGGAAATTGCCTGCCTTTATATTGAAGGAGAAAATTATTTTTCATTAGTGGTCAAGCTAGTTCCCCTTGCACCTTCTGTATTACACAATCTTTCATCAGAAAAAAGGTAAACCTTTGTCAGTCTCATTTTACTGTTAATATAATACAAGTCCATTTTCCTTTGTTGCTATAACAAACCAAGATGAGCATGACCTGATTTCTCAATATTCAGGGCAGATGATCAAGGAAATTCTAATCTCTTCAGCAGCAAATCTTTAGGCTCATATTGATCACAGTTAGGTCAACTTGTAGTCTGATGGGCCTCTGTAAAGAGAGACAAATTTGCCACTATTCAAGGAAGCAAAAATTGAGATTATGTACATTATCATTATTGAACAAAACTCAGTGATTTGGGCACTGCTTGTGTCTAAAAATTTTTTGCAAGTTATAATTTTAATGAGAAGAAAGGACATATGTGAAGAAGAATTTCACCAGATAAATTAAAAACAATACAAAACCAATTAAATGTATGAAAACCAGAAGAAATGAACAATTTTTCTTGCGGACGTGTTTCACTCTTTCTTTCTTTATTTACGTGATGACTGAAACATTTCTTAAAATTGTGGCAATTGTAAGAATGCGCTTTCTCATATGTAGACATCCTGATACTCAATGTATTTTTTTAGGTTACAGCCTTTTCATTAGTTGCAGCCTCCCTTCTCTGACTAATCCCCTGCTTTCACAGTCACTTTATGAATTTTTTGGACCAACTCTGCTTTCTGTCCCCATCAAAGTTTGCTATACTGGCCAACAAGCTCAACAGTTGTTATTGCTGCATAACCGTAAGGATAAGTGATCAGGTGAGACTTGCTTACTGGGAAACTAGGCTATCAATGTTCAAAGAAGTTTACCTCTGTTACTACTTAGGTTATTTTTTACTTATTATACATTTTCACAACTGGGAAAAATACTACTCTGAGCATAAGTGACCTGTATTAGTTTAAGCATGAGTAAAACATTCATTTCGTAACCTTCACAGTATCATGGAATTTCTAAAGTCCATTTTTTAATTTCA
Source organism: Ptilonorhynchus violaceus (assembly GCA_013397565.1). NCBI lineage: Eukaryota > Metazoa > Chordata > Aves > Passeriformes > Ptilonorhynchidae > Ptilonorhynchus > Ptilonorhynchus violaceus. The sequence continues at coordinate 17,238 of VZRJ01009485.1, read as the reverse complement.
ACAGTGTCACAGATAATGTATTACTTTGGCATTTACTCCCATGAGCATACACATGTGCGAATGTGTATGCTTGTATAATTTTCTCTATGGCAGTTTTCTCTGAAGAGAAATATAAAATAAACAATTTGCCTGCTCAACGAATCTCATTATTTAAAAAAAAAAGTAGTTCTCGAAAATGCCTTAGATGCTTGTATTTTTATCTTGGCTTTTCCTTTTATGAAATAGCTTAACTCTGTGTGTGAGTGTGAATATTTCTTTTTGCACTTAATTTTATGGGATTGTTTTCAGGGCTTTTCTAAGATTTCTATTTATGATCATGTTTTTTTTCTTTAAAGCAAAAAAAACCCAACAAAAAACTNATATTCTTTACATTAGAAAAAACTGAACAACACCAAACAACCACAGTTTGGTGGAAATAAATGTAAGTTAATAATAAGAATATACAGGAAGTCCATACAGGTATTCTCAAGCCTGGGTACTACATTCATTGATGTAGGTATACGGAATCAGTCCAGCAACATCTACCAATATTCTTACTGAACTGGAAGCAGTGAAGGCTCTAACTACTGGATATTATTACGTGACGTGTCACAGAATATTCTGAATTGTAAGGGACCCACAAGGGACATGGAGTCTGACTCTTAAGTGAATGGCTAATCTCAGTAGCATAGGTACTAGAGATATACTTTGTGTATATTTCTTGACCAGATTTATGCCTCCATCATTTCAGAGTGCTGCAAAGTTGACCTGAAGTGCTCAAGACGAAAAAGATAAAGACAGATGAAGCCTTGGATTTACTATACCTTTCTTAATGGTTAAAGTAGGAGTATGTCAGCATCCGTAGATAAAAGCTGCATGTTTTAAGATAGATCTCCTTCTCACATTTTCTCTTGAAATGAAGCAACAGCTGGTGTTTTTTAAAGCAAACTGACATGTAAAGCAGCATGACCAAGTGGGTGATCTATAAAACAGCTCTGACTTGTATGATGTTTCCATCCCATCTCTTCTGGCAGAGAGACAGGGTGCATCTCCACGGCAAGGACATTCAGCAGCTGGATGAACCTTGGAAGATGGAATTCAGAGTGACTTAAGAACACATGCAATAGGTGCCTATTGGAAAGCACTCTGTGAAGGGTCATCTCTTTCTCCACTGAATTTAGGCACTTCCCAGGGAGTGTAGACTACTGATGTAGCATCAAAATGAAGTGGGAAATTGCCCTTCTCCTCTCCTCATTCTATTTGAAATTTTTCTATATGCTGACTTGCAAAGTTCTGTAGGCACAAAGTATTATGCTCACCAGTTTGATGCCAGGCAATATATAGCAATTACAGTGTTCTTCCGCAGGATTTTCCTTAAGGAATTCTTGGGCTATTACCTGAACCGATTACTTCAGATAACCTCTACACTCCACATATATTCTATGATGCCTCAATAGCTGTAACAGAAAAGTGTTTGTCATATATGCTGCTTATGAGTACCAGCAATAAATGTCAGCTTCATAGAAGTACTTTAGCTTTCTCCTTTCTGCAAAATCCATATATAGAACCTGTCAGTACTTAATGGCCCACTTCCATAAATGACACAGGGGACTTTTTAGTAAATTTAGGTAAGACATTTGCTTCAAATTGGCAATTTTTCCTTTCTCTTTTTTCTAAGAACAGAAACTTCCCACTGTCTTTTCACTTTGGTTGAACTTCAAAAATATTTGTGTAATGCAATTTTCTGCTGTGGAAGAGGGACATAATGTTCTGACATGTTGACCTGATGTTACACCTAGTTATGTTCTTTGTGCCTGAGAAATGCTAAGTGCTGCTTTTGATGCTCTTCCTCTCTTGTTTTTGTCTTGCACTTCTTTACTAATTAACTGAAATCTATTGGAAAAAAATAATCTCCAGAGAAAAATCAGTATGTGTTTTCCTTGTAAAAAAGCCAATTGCTCTCAGACCTTCATGATGGAGTGTATGATAAAAGAACTTTAGTACTAGAAAACATTATGCTCCTTGTCTCCTATAAATCCTCTTTTTTTTTTTTCTTTTTCCCCTGGGATGCTCTCTAGCATTCTGTAATCTTGCAGAAGTCAACATTTATTCATTGTAATGATAGCCAACCTCTTGACATTGCCTTTGGATAGGCATATTTTCTTACCAGTAACTGTGTGCTGAGAAGCTCTACGTATTTAAAGACAGATGTAGTACGGATGTTAATGACCAAAATGTACTTTGAACCACAAATGCAGTAAAGAAACTGCACAGTTCATTTCACTATTTTAATGTGTTTTGGTTTTTTGAGGGTTTTTTTTTCCCTCTAGGATAATCCACATAATGATATAACAACTCCAGGCCTAAATGGAGAGAAAAGCCAAGACCAAACAAACGCTTCTTTACATGAGGCAACAATATCTCTTGTGATCTCACAGTGAAGGAACTATTTTACATTTTCAGCAATGTGTTTCCTCTGGCCCAGTGACAGATACTACTTGCTGCATAACTGTATAAACCACATTTTCTTAGACAAATGACATTTTCTTCCCCAGCAACTATTCACGTAGACCTAGAGTTGCTTATTTTTTGCCTCTGTACTAATTAGCAGAGATTTGCTTGCTATGAAAGTGATGGCAGTCCCTTGTTAAATTTCCGTCCATGCTAACAGAATTGCAGTAATATCCCATGGATAATCAGTTCACTCTGTACCTCTTGAACTGCTGTCAGATGAGTCTATATAAATTAGTAGCTTTCCACCTGTCCTACCATATTCCCTCCTTCAAGAATGACAGTCCTTTCTTTCCCCTAACTCCTTTGTTGTGTATAGTAATAACGTGTATGGTAGGTGTCACCTTGGAATTAACAACAATTGCTTTAACGAGGTTTCTTTAAATGTTTCTCACCATAACTCCACTTAATACCACATATGAACCAAACTTAACTTCAATTGTTGCATGTCACACAGTGATACATTTTTCTTCAGATTTATGTGGTGGTTACATAACTTGTGGACTGTATTAACACACCTTTTTGCAACAAATGCAAAATCAGAAGCTTGTCCTTGGGTTTTTTGGGTTACTAGGCATTCCTGTACCTGTTCCCATTTATATAGTAACATCCAGAGGTTCAGCTACTTAAGCGATTGTCTGGTAACCACAAATACTTCACATCTGCTTTCTCATTTTTTGAACTAATATAATACCAATATAAAGATTCAACATAAATATTACAGCCTGCTTGCAAAATGCATGTTTTATTGACATGTCACCTTTCAAGTGTCAAAGCTGGGTTACAGACAAATTTGAAATACCATAGTTTTAGAACATTTCTGGAGAGGAAAATCCTTACCTGAGAATTTTTGTATTCTGGAATCTAATCTACGGTGGGAGTAGAATTGATAAAAACCACAATAATTTAAGGAGTGGGATATCTCAGATTAAATTGTATGATGATTTTACTATTCTCCTCATTGTCCCCCCCATCTTTTCAGTGAGAAGGTTACTATGTGGCTCTTAAAAGTGTGTTTTGAAGAGAATTAAGTAGTTTTTGGAAACTTCATGTCCGATGTTATCACTAATCTGGTTCCTGGATTTACAGATTAATTTTTTTTTCTCCTACCATTAATTCTTTCTCTATTTTCCTTTACAGAATAATACTTAGATGCAAACAAAAGGTAAAACAACCAATTATTTTTCTCAGCAAACTTTATGTATATTCCATAAGGAATGTATCTTCCAAAATGAAAGCTGCTGGAGCTTTTTTTTCCCAAGTGCATTAAGTATATCATATACCTCACTCTAATGAAAGCATTGTTCTCTCTCTCTCCAGGTATATATATATATATAGAATAATGTGGATCTGAAGTTTCCTGAGTAATTCACTTAAATATCTTCTGAAATCATGTTCTGTCACTGCTTACAAAAAACCAGTTTCTGGTTTTATCAGTTTTCTGGTGTTTTATAAAACTGGAGATATACAAAAGTCACTTTAAATATCATATAAGATAAATAGAAAAGAGACTTAATATAGCTGATCCCATAAAATTCTCATACCTTTTCTAATGATGATTAATCTGCACTAACTCATGCCATATCATATTACACACATGTTAAAATAGATGCCTAGGATATAAATAATTAAGTAGTAATGTCAAGTTTTTCTCATGAAGTCGTGCCTGGCTTGTCAAAATTTATCGTACTGCACACTATTAGTGGTATATCAAGAATTAGTATCTCAAAAAAATGCAAATCAACAGAAATATGCAAAAATCCATTGCTGTGAGCAAACATGGCCTAATATAGCTCTCTGTTAATGTATTTTACATATGGATATAAGACTATTTCATTGCTTTTAGAAATCAGAAAATTACTGCATATGTCTGAACTTTCTATAAAAAGATATATTATCAAATGCATTTATTGAGCTAGGATGGATTATGGTTCAGTGTAAAATCTATGAGTATTTTTGCTGATGATGTAGTCAGTGACATTGTTTAGTTGTGGAATGTCCCCAGTCAAATTACTGGAGTTATGTGCCAACACAATAACATAAATAAATAAAAACCCCACAGCTATATTCATCTATAGTAATTTTTTATGTGTGATAGAATTTGGACTGGCAGACACCCACTTCCTCTTTTTCTCCTTTTCCTAGCTCCAATGTCAATGGTATAGAAATTGCAAGCACTTTTTTTGTATATCCCTTCAGTGGTGAAAATTCCAACCCAGGGCATTTCCTTTAATGAAATCTGGTTATCTAACTTATTTGGTTAATAAACTCTGTGTGTGTGCATGTGCATCCAACAAGTAGGAAATGTAACCAAATCCGTTGCACTTCAGGAATGTGACAAAGTATTAAAAAGGAAGCATTCTTTCAAAATTATTAGGCAAAGTAAATACTGTAATTTGAATAAGTCAACTATTTAACCTAAGATAATTTATGTATATAAAGATCTGTGCTAATTGCAAAGGCACAATGAAGCCTGAGGCTATATGTTTTTCCAATCACCCCCAGTCTTTCTTCAAACATATGCAAGTCACAAAGTATGGTTAATTAACTGATGTATTTTCTTTGCTGGAAGTACTACGGAATATTCTGTTCATTTTATTTGTCTCATGTCCAAAGCGTGAAGGAAAAAATAATAGTTACATACTGTATAGTAATCTAAACGCATTGCAACTATCTATTTTATTTATCTCATTAGTCCATCTTGCATGCGAGCGGGGGACAACAAATCTGACAGCACACAACATTACTTGCTAAGCATTAAGTTGATTATGTGCTACTGGTTTGTCATAGTCTATTTATATTACATTGATAGTCTGTTTCTTTATATGTAGCAAATCAAACATTTTATTTTCACAGAGTAAGATGGAAAATGGTACCAAACCATAACCTGCTGATCGGCAAATGAAAATGTTCCTTGTTTATCAGCTATCAGTATGTCTATCTGCAAGGGTGATGTCTCTAAAGTACTCTCTGGGTCTACGAACATTACCAATGGAAGGAAGCAGGATACAGAAAGAAAGACACAATCTACTGTAGAGTAGAGTACAACATAAGAATTTGTTGTGGATTTTGAAGAAGATACTTCAGGAAAGTTGGTATGAAGTATGAAAGGGTAAAACTCGGTTTTACATCTAATGTTAGAAAGACATGTTGGAACTATTTCCCCTGAATTTTCTAATTGACTTTTCTATAAACTTGGCTCCAAAACCTAGTTTAGCAGAGCACGTAAGCACATGTTTATGTTTTAAACTTGTGATATTTAGACACTGTACTGAAGTGACAGTTTGAACCCATATGAAAGAGAGAACAAGAGTGTGTATTATGATAATATAAAGAATGGACTAATCAAAAGCAAAACATGAGAAGGTCCATTAGGCAAAAACGTTTTGGTGAGTCTAGCTATGATACTTGTACTCAGATGTCTGGCATGAATGGTGAATTAAGAGGAAAGAAACCTGATCAATGTGCTATATGCTGAACTTCTACAATTTTAATGTACTGAGCTCCTGTTGTTGTTAAATCAACATTGAAATCAGAAAAGGAAAAAAAAACCGAAACAAGCAAAATACACGACTTTTTTTTCCTGTTAAGGAAAATAATGGTCTAATATTGGTGGCCATTATGAAAACAGCCTACTCTTTCATTTCAGTAGTTATCACGCAAAATTAACAGTCTTGCAAATAGACCATAGATTGATCAGGCAATGAGATTCAATAATCATTGTTCCTAGAATAATTCTGGGGCTCCAGACTGATGTTTAAGATTATTCGTAGAATGTGAGCAATGAATGCATTCCTGTGTACTATCAATCCTCAGCATGTCTTTTCCCTGCCCTCTCCCATCCCTCTTGACATCTCACAAGAAAACTGCCTAATTTAGCATAGCATAAAATAAACTTTAGAGATATGAACTTGGTTGAAAAGAGTATTTCAATTATATTCTTCTTGCTGACATTTACAATTAAAAGCAATGAGTATCTTCTGCAAATAATCAGTTTGATGGATTGGGATTTCAGGAAAGTATTAACACAGTTGAAAATGAAGAGGTAAAATATAAATCTCAGCATGTAAAATGATAACTTACTTTCAGAGCTCAGATTGTTATGATGTATATACACATAAAACCCTGTATTAACAAGGAAGGATTTGTTTCGAAAAGCATCTTTTATGCACACAGCTGTGGATTTCATTATGTGTTGTTTATCTTAGTTTATTGTAAATCCTCAGAAAATGACAGTGCTTCTGAATAAGGTAAACAATTGTACTTAATAGCCTAGAGACTGCTGTGTTGGAGTAGTTCAGAGTCTCTAGAAGCCTGAATGGTCAGGGAATACAGAGCTGGGGTGAGGAAAAACGTGTTTGGCACCTCTGGGATGCCTGAAACAACTATTCCTTGGCTTTCCATAGAGAGGACAAAGTAAAGGCTCAGTAATGATTTACCTTTCATCTAAATAAAACAGTATCTCTTTTTTTTCCCAAAATGTAGCAGCAGAACCTCTATGTGGGAAAGACTAATGCCATACTTAACTCAAGATTTCATTTGACCACTATCAATATCGGATGAGTAAGCAGGAGTATTTGAAGCTAAACACCTCTTAGTTCCCTTCACATTTGTGTATAAATTCCTATATAAAACAATTAAAATCTTTGCTGTCTTGAAAATATCATTTGTGTTACTGTATTCAACATAGTGTTTTATAATCTTACATGATAGATGGCCAAAGAGGCAGAATCTGGCAAGAAGACAGAACTCTGTGAGGCTTCTGATGGAAAAATAAATGCCTGGTTGCAAGTTGAAGGGAAGGATGCTGCTTCTGAGAAGCAGGAGGAGCCTCCATAGAGTTTTTTGGATAATGTAACCTTAAAACAGTGAGAAAAAAAGGCAAAACTTGAGGAAAGGAAGATACTATGGATAAGGAAGATTTAGGTTTTTTTAATGGGTGATTTTATTCCCATTTCATATGGTTTTCATGTTTTGATGAAATACATATATAGAGATTGGAGGCATTTTGATGTTCTTTAGACATCCATCTTTAAATAAGTAGGAGAGTTTCACCAAAAGGCTCTGCCTCTTCTGCAGTCCCTGGACACAATCTTCACCCACACTGCATGCCAATAATAAAAGTGCAATTTTTAATTTAGCTACTAAGTGAAAGCCACATCTGTTACAAAATGGCCAGTTGCAAAACTAGATTTCCCAAAAGACATAAAACCTACAGTTAAAAGCCCTAGCTTCCAGCTGTCTCTCAAAGACAGAATAGCAAAACATGAAATAAGATCCCAAGGTAGGACAGTTTCTTGTGTCTCACCAAAAAAAAATTGCCTTTCAAACTATTTATCAAATCTGAGTTTCACACATTCTTTGTAGTTGTTATTGACATTTAGATAGTTAATTCAACATTATACGTGACTTGAAACACTTCAAATAAATGAAATTGCTTGATTAGAATCCTGAGCTTCTACAAACATGTATCACTTAGATGTCTGGTTCAATATACCATACACAATCCATCTAGCATATCTTCTTCTGAACACAAGTGGAAATGGTCTGGCCAGATGAATGATGATTCTTGTCAAGCTTTTGCCTTAGTCAGTACAATCACTGGACAAAATACAGAAAAAATTTACTGTGCAGAAGCTGAAGCCCTGGTTCCCCCTTCCAAGACCGTGCTAACCACGAAGATCAGAGCTGTGGGCTCCATTTCCTCCCTGTAAATATTCTCTTTCCTGTACAAGTGGTGCAGCTTCAACAAAGCAGGTGAATACTACAAAGAGAAAGCTCTCCTTTAGCCTGCCTTAGAGCCTGGCATTTCCCTTGGTGGTGAAAGATATGGCCTTGAATGTCCTTCGGCCAGGATGAATGATGAGTACAAGATATTCACCTCTGACTCAGTTCTCTAGCTGCTGTACATGTACTGCTCTTTTCTTCATATCTGCTTTAAAATAAAGCTACTACCTCAAAATTTAATAAATAAATAATAACAAAAGCCTGATCCACAGGTTGGCTCTTCAGTGACTGGAGAGCACTGACAAGGAAATTTTTAGTTTTGGCTTGGAGGTGTGCATGAGGTATAAACTGATCTACTCTGCAATAAGCATTCTCAAAAGCACAAAAATAGAAGTGGTAGATTTTTAATGTGAAACATAGTGATGTATTGTATTTACTGAATATTGTATTAAATGCTTGTACATACCCTAAATGTTGGCACCTCCAATGTCATCTAAGTTCATGGACCATTTTGGGGGTGATTTGGATTTAAATGCAAGTACTTCAGTTTTGCCTAAGGCCAGCTTTAGGTACATCAGTCACGTAATGAGTTGTACCTTAAAGTTCTATGAACAAAACTTTATTTGCTCTAAATTCAAAAAGCTCTACTTATATCAGTTCTTCGTTTTCAGGCAACAGAAAATCTCAGAATTGTGTACTGATTTTCATACTTAAGTTTCTAGAGCATGAATCAGTGTTTCTAAGGTATAATAGAAACAACACTTTGTATAATCGAAACAACACTTTGTATAATCTCTATAGGTCTCTGTCACAAAATTTTGCTCTGAACACCCTACCAATTTTCCTGTTATTTTTCTGAAGAGTTGTCATATAACATGCAGTTTAACTTGATACTTGAACTATTTTCCAGTCAGAAGAGAATTAATAGGGCAGAAACATGAGGCATTACTTTATGAATGTTTTCTGAGCTACTTTTAGTGTACTAAATTTCAAACCTGGCTATTGATGATTTGTCAGAAAATGGGACATTTTTACAGGCTAGCTTTTAAGAGTATGCTCCCTTCTTCTGGAATAGAATTGAATTATTGCTATTATGATGCTAATTCTGCAGCTCCTCAAGGTGCCAAGGTCTGCATGATTCATATAAAATATGGATATAGATCTAGTATCGATATCCAACTATAATGGACAAAGTCTCTCTAACAAAGTAGTTAGAAAGCGTATGTTTTAATCGGCCGAGGACACGAGCGGGATAGCTCCCAAAGACGCAGTGCCAACTTGTGAGACAATACAGAGTCTATTTATCTACGAAAGTTCTAAATATTTAAGATACAAATACATATTCATAATATAAATACCTCCCATTCCTCGCTTCGTATTATAATTAGCTAAAATATCATTAAGCATGCGTAGTTTCTCTTTTAAAATGAGCCTGGGGTCTACCAGGGGGTCTATGGGAGGATTTTTGGAGTCTTCCTCTCAAATGAACTTCTTGCCTCTTGAACTTTCACAATAGCAGAATGACCCTTGTACACTCCGTTCTTCCCTCTACCATCCTTGGATGGGTACTTCAAATAGAGAAATTAACAACTGTCTAATTCTCTTTAGATCTAAGTTCTCTGGTTCTTGTTACAGATACAGCTGTACAAACATAGGATGACAAACAATTAGTCAAAACTACTTCAAGCCTAGTTTCTTAAACAATTATTAACTTCTTAATTATCCTCAGCTGAATTTAATCTATCCATTATACTTGTTCTAACTAATTCTAATAAAGCTAACTTTTAAGAAATATCTAAAATCTAAGATTTTTATGTTTCATGCATACCATCCATAGGTTCTGTTGTATTCCTAAAATTGACCACAAATCCTTCAAAGTGTGGCTACTTCTACCATTGCTATTGTTCTTACCTTTTGCAAACCACTACATTTTAGGATTTTGTACAGATTCAAGCCTGTAGTCTAGCATTTCTTTTTGTCAGGTACGAGAATGTGATATTTAAAAACAAGAAGGGAGGAGTGAGAATCTGATGAACTCCTACACCTTATCAGATGGCCTTAAAGTTAGATAATTTGAAGACTTTCTAGAGACTTTCAAATTGCTTCACTGAATTACTGTCAATACACCTGTGCAATGAGTTCACTAAACAGAATTCTCACAATGTTGTTAGAAAGGAGAAATTTGACTGAAAGGTAATGTAATTGCCAATTTCTTTAATGAGCATCCTTAATGAATTTTATCAGAAGACTGATTCACATAGAAGATGCACAATTAGCTGTGCCCACATTTAATACACCACAATTGCCGCATTAGCCTTGGTTTCATTACTTCTTGGGAGGTGCTTTTCCTCTAAAGTGTATTATGCAGTAATATAATACCCTAAGCATTATATACAGATAAAAAGTCACTTTTTAATTGCTCATGTTTCCCAAATTATGATGAACATAACAAAAATAGAATGAGTATACAATACCAAATGTGCTTAATCAGCTGATAAAGAGAAGAGAATCAAGGCTCTTTTGAAACTCAGTTTGAAGTAAACATACAGAGATGTGATTTCTGCTCCTTGGTCAATGACTGTTTATGAAAATTCAGTAGACTGTATAATTAAAACTTGTATTAAAATACCAATGAAAATTTATACAAGGTTAAGGTTGTGACAACACATTTTTCCATTACATATATATTTTTATTTCTTCTTAAATGTATTGACCCTGTCTTCATAGGACTATGTTCAAATACACAGCAGGAAGTTCCTTAAGTCAAACTAATTGTAAAGTTTATAGAAAGTCTTCTTGAAAGTTCCTTTTCTTCTTGTTTGGGCTTTTTTTCTTTCTGTCTTTCTGTTGAGACTCAACATACCAATATAACACTGAAATCAGGTCGAACCTTTCAGTTTTCCCTATCAGGGAAAAACGGACATATGGATTTTTTCATGTCAACACTGAATAAGAGCTGCTCCCACCACACGACACACAAACATGCCACATTCTCTCTAGTCCTGAGCAGGCTGCAGCAAGCAGTGCCACTGTGGTTGTATGTGGGTAATCTTTGCTGAGTTGTGCACCTTGGCACCTCTGCATCTGTCACACAGGCTGCAATACATATGAACTCTATAGGCAGCTGAAATATGAAGGCTATTTGTCTAGATATATTGACTATAGAGACTATTTGAAAATCTAAGACTATTTGTCCCATTGTTTTTATCAACTCAATTTTATGAGTTGATTGATTTTTGCAGACTGGGATCGTTTTTTGTCTGTTTCAAGTAGCAGGTGACATGAACTTATGTGAAAACAGTAACAGACAGATACTGCAGAGAATTAAAACAGAAGTTACTGAAAAATACCAAGTCATTAAAATAAAAACTCCTTTTTTTTTTTTTTCCTGGGAAATGAGGAATAAATATCCTGAGCACATTTTTTTCAAGGATTCAGAATTTTCACAACATTGTTAATCTTTTCAGAAAGTTGCTTCTTCTCGAGCAAAACTGAAAGCAAAACAAAACAAGTTTGCAGAAATACCCAATAAATGAGCTAGGGATAGTATTATTAAAATTATCTAGATGTAGCTATTCTGAAGTTATTATGAAGTATATATTTAAAGTCAAGTGAGAAGACTTTTTGTTCTTTAGTATGTTGATCCTGTGGCAGGCTATTAAAATTTTAACGATGTTACTTTATTTCTAGAGGCTTTCATAGATGTTACGTTCAGAAAATGCCCCTTAAGTATAAAATATAGTCATCAGTATCAACAAAATGCCACAGGCTGTGTCAAGAATCACAGAAATCTGAGGTTGGAAGAGACCTCCGGAGGTCATTTGGTTCCACGCTCCTGCTCAAGCAGGGACATTTAGGGCCCATTGTCCAGGACCATGGCTTTGGAAGAACTCTGAGAATCTCCAAGATGGAGACTCCATCTCTGGGCAACCTCTGTCAGTTCTTGCTCACCCTCACAGTAAAAAAGTGTTTCCTGATGTTCAGGAGGAAAATCCTGTGTTTTACCTTATGTCACTGCTACTGCCTGTCACTGGGCACAGAAAAAAAAAGCCTCACAAGATTTGTCTCTAAATAAAAGACCAGAAGCAGACCATAAGTACTTATACAGACAGGGACACACAGGAACAATATTATATTTTCTGTAGGTATAATAACCCAAAGAGTTTTGATAACTGAACTTTAGTAGAATAAAGAAACTATTTTTCAGGAAAAGAAGAAAGAATTCTAAATTTGTGAAGTATGATGCATGGGTTGTCTTTGCAGGCTGAGTGAACTACAAGCAAAAAACTACATGTGAGGATATGCTTTTTGAACAAAAGACTTGGAAAGAACATGCTTCTATCAAGGGGGATGTGGTGGTGTGCTGGTTTGAACACGAACCAGCAGGGGAAATTAACCCCACACAAAATACCTTGAGAGATTTTAGGTCAAAATTACAATTTTAGTAAAAAGGCTAAATAAATGCAGGAATACAGAAACACCGGCCTAAACAAACTGACAGAGTCACGGTACGACCTGATACCCTGTTGACCAGGGTGGGAGCTGTGTAGTCCAGTTAGGCACTGGTCTTGTAGAAGGTCTGGTCTGCTGAGTATCAGTGATGGTGGTCCGGAGTCCTCTGGGTTTCCAGTTGTCTGGCAGTCCAGTCCTGGTAGTCCAGTACTCAACTCCAGTTGAGTCCAGTCCAGATGAGTGGAGTGGAGTCCAGTTCGAGTCCAGTCCAGCAGAGAGGAGTGGAGTGATTTCTTTGTCCCATCTCAAAACCTGCTTTTATGTCATGTTTCTTGGCTGGTACCTCCCCCAGGGGCAGAGACTTCCACAATGGAAAAAGATTTTCCCAAAGTTCTATTGGTTGCTTTGGCAATGAGCTCACATTACGCTTCTCCAAGGAGCAAATGGTTTCTGGCATCCTATTTTTATCTTGTTCAGTAATGGGCGATTAATCAAGATAATTCACTCAGGGTGGTGCTGAAGTTCCATTGGTCCATGCTTATCAAGTTTGGTAATGGGCCATTAACCAAGATAATCTACTCAGGATGGGTGGTGCAATGGTCCATTAGCCGAGATGATCTGCTCAGGATAGGTGGTGCTTGCTGTCAGCTGGAATGGTTATCTCAGTTGAGATAAGGAGTACCACCCTATCTCACATGAGCATAGCCTCAGGGACCAGGTGTGTAACTGTGAACAATCCACCTTATTGAGGAAATATGTGGGTGGTAATAGAACACATCCTTTTATGGCTAACCCAGAACAGGTGGATTTTACTGAAAGCCAATCTTGAACAATAAGTATCCCCCTGAATTCTAATAAAGACTGGCTGCTTGAGATCATTGAAGACAAAAACCATAACAACCTCCCTTCCACCAAAAAAAAGCCAAACAACAAACAGATGAAAAGACACAAAGACTTGATTTGACTAATCAAGGCCCTAATTTAGGGCCTTTCATTCAACATTCACAAGGCTATTGAGAATTTGCCAAGTAAAAAATTAATATACTTCAAGACTTGTGTTTTATTAATTAGGAGTGTTTTGACATAGTGTACAGTAGCTCATGAACTCCACATGATAAAAAATGTCCATGTGAAAACTATTACATTATATTAAACAGAATTTATTTATATTTACTGCAAGTAATTTTCACATCCTTCCTCATGGAATGACACTGACACCAGAAACTGCCTGCCAGATAAATTGTGTCTGAAGGGACTGAAAAATCTGCAAGCTCTTCAAATAGTGGCCTTCTATAAAGAACAACAATAAGGACACTGTTGTGCGTGTGTATAGCACATACACAATAACTTAAGTCAAAAGGAAGACCCATGACCATGGCACCAGAAAAAACTTTGTAAGAAACATTATTGCACCCTGAGATAGCTACACCCAGGAAGCACCTGCTTCCCTGAGTTAAAGTTACTGAAAATATTACACTATAAAGGAATTGTGAATTCTCTATTTTTTTTGTTTGTGACTGTCTTATCAACATCTGATGCTGACCTGCAATTTAGTGGATATTAATATTAAAGTTTTACAGTGAATGAAGGTTATAGTTTGTTCCCATTTATCTTCAATGCAATAAACCTCAAAATAATGGAGCACCAGTGTAAAGGGTAAAAAAGCCAGATGTTAATCTATATTTTGTGCAGGCAAATTCTGGAATGGCACTTGTAAATCATGTGCTCCAGTTATGGATATACTCTTCAGGAGAAGCCTAAGAAGCTTTAACTGCTAGAAGCTATTGTCCCTGGACATTTATTGTGAAGCTGTGAATGTACAGATGCAGACAAGGTTGAGTAAAAATCTCACTATATTGAAGTCTTCAAGCTATCAGTTGATGAAAGTGGCAGTGCATGCAACTGAGGGAAACAATGTCTCTCAGCTGTAGTGTAGGCACATGTATTGTGTCCAGTGTCATGCCCTTAGACAGTCATGTCCTACGAGGAAAGACTTGGTTTATCTCTCTAAAGTTCAATAAAAGGAAAAAGAAAGGAAGAATTTTTATTAGTTTGTCTACGATAATCTTGGACAGATGGTAAATCAAATCATTCTAAGTGTACTGAGCATTTTAAAATACTCTTTGATATCTTAGTGTGTGAAAAAGGGAATCAGTGTGTGTGGCGAGGCAGTTCATCCCCCTTCCTTCCCAGGTGAAGAAGGTTATCTGCTGTTTGCATAAATTAGGGAATCTCCCCATTCTTGCTCAGCCTTGTGAGACACTCAGGTGCCCAAGGCTGACATAATTAGCTGACAATAACCAGCTGCTGTGAGGGCAGATTTTTCTGGAATTTTGTGACTGACAGACACTAAAACTTTACAGCTATAAAGATCTACTGTAGGAAGAAAATAGGAAAACCTTCTACACATGTCAAAAGGTGTGTATGAGGGGGGACCCCTCAAGTTCTGGGACACTGGGCTCGAGTAATCCTTCTTTTCTAGAAGCTGGGTGAAAGAAGCCTTTGCACACCATAATATTTGGTTCAGTAAGTCATATTGCACTTGTAATTGATACGATTTCTTTGCTAGAAGTAATATAGGTACCTTTTATCATGCACTGTATATTTATACTGTAACCTACTAGTAGTAATTCTCTTGTTTATCCTGTGTGGTAAGTAATCTGTTAAAGTCCTATGTTAATTTTTCTTGTGTCTATTCAATAAATAATTCATGTTGCAATAGACCTAATCAGTCATGATTAAAGAACTTGCGAGCAAGAGTGGGTTTTGAGGGGCTGTCTCAAAAGAGCTAGTGCCTACTGCCAGAAATCTGAGCAAAGGCAGAGCTGTGAAAAGCTCTCTTTCCCACTCGTAACAGTGTGATAATTCAGAATTTTTTAAGGTTATGTTTATTTAATCTACTACTATCTCTAGAAAATATATTTATAGTTTTTCTTGCTTCTCACAGAAGCCACCTCTGTGGCCCCCACACTACCAAAAACCCAGCTGTGCAAAACCAATACAGTCTGTCAGCCAGCTTCCTTGATGAATGACAGCTTTTGCTGGAATAAGTGATAGGGGAGACTAATTTTTTTCTTATTATGCCAGATTATAAACCCACAAAGGATGCATGTGGTCTTTACTGCAAAGTTTCAAAAACAACCTTGCCTTCTTTACTAAATTGCATGGGTATTGTTGTACATTTAGAGTTTTCAGAACCTTCTCTTTAAGAACACATGTCAAGCAGTGTGTGTATTTGACTTGAAGTATATCTGGGTAGTATCTGTATCTCATTATTATCTGTTTACTGTAAACAATCAAGTAGGAAGCCGGAATCACTTTCATGACTGTGGAAGAAAAATTCAGATGAAATACAACCACAGCCGAAAGAGCTTTTTTTTTAAATTCCGGTGAATACTTAAGGTGATATTTATTATCCTTCAACAGTTTACACTATTGATAAAAGAAGAATGCATTAATCTGTTAAAGGTTATGGAATTTTGAAAACCATATTTGGTCACATTTAAAAGATATGATGCAGAATCTTTATTTAGTAGAATTTACAGATTCTCTTTTCACAGAGACAGCACATTATCCAGAATGGCAGTTTAAATGCTGAAAGCTGAACAAAATTTTTCCAGTACAGTAATTTAGAGCTAAATGTCACTCAGCAAACTTGAACAAAACTAAATGCAGTTTGCTATCTCTCTCCATAAATATAAATGTGTATAGATAGATAGATAAGTACTTACATACATACACACACACACACACACATATATATACACACACAAATAAATATATATGATATTGTCATGGTTTAAGCCTATGTCACAATTTGGAAAAACTTAGGAGGAAGTTTCAAGGAATCTCCTCTGCAAAAGAAAAGGTTCTAAAACTCCCTTCTCCCCCCACCTTAGGAATTTCTAGGAGGAAAGTGAAAAAACCTGTTTATTTAACAAACCAGGGTGCTGGGGGGTGCGACGCAGGCACCAGGGGAAGGGAAGAAAAACAAAAAATGAATAATGTTAGATAATAAACCTCTCGTGGTGGAGGAACCTGGATGAATTCAGAGTCCTTTTATTCTGGGTGTGGTTTCTGCTCTGTCTCTAGCTGGCTGCTAAGGTATGGTGTAGGCCCCTCTCTGGGCCTAGGATGGTGTAGGCCCCTCTCTGGGCCCAGCATGTAGGCCCTGAAGTTCACTTGTCTGTTGTACAGTTCCAAAGGAAGAAGGAGAAACCACGGTCCCAGAAAAAGCTGTCTTCTTTCCTTGCCTCAACCAGGAAGCT
>VZRJ01009480.1:212703-273248 GCA_013397565.1 Ptilonorhynchus violaceus | reverse complement strand
CTTGGCAGCCGTGGCGCGGCGTGAGTAGCGGTGTCACAGTAGGGTGAGCAAACCTGGGTCGTCGTGTGGGGTTGTCGTGGTGAACGCACCTGAAAATCTCGTTGGGGAAAGCAGTAGCACTTGGGCACGGTCCCGACACGATCTTGCGGAGCGCTCCCAGCCCAGAAGGCCATTGGGTGTGTAAATGAAAACTTCAGCAATATCCCCAAGAGACAAATGTAAGAGCATTAACTTCTGCGCTGCAGCATCTATAGCTTTCATGCTGGTTTAGCAGCCCTGTTGATGCTTGTCACCCTGGACATTATCCTTCAATATTTGACACTTCCAGGCGTGTCTTCTCGGTATCTGTGAGTTTTCTGGCCTTTCAGTGTCTTCAGGGTTCTAACTCCTTCAGGGGTCTGTGCTTATTTTGCCTTATGCTTGTATTGGTGCACCAGCCTTTGACTAAAGCCGTGTTTCCTGGGTGAAGTCTTCAGCACGGTGTGCAGGAACGGTCAGCTGCTAGGTTTTGATGCGTAATGTTGCTCGGGGGAAATAGGGAATCAGCTGGCTTTTGTGCCACAAAGTCTGGCACAGTCCTCTTTGCAGCTGGAGTGTTTGCTGGGCTATAGCTCCTTGCGTCGGGAGGCGTCTTTGTGAGTCTGATTGTTACTACTTACCTGGTATTGAGCTTCATGTTGCTGGATTCAGTACCTAAAGTATCTGAGGGCTGGCTGATTTTTCAATATTTTTCCAAATGTTGAGTGTCTCTGCACAGAAGATTCTGGTTTCACCCTCTTAAGTTGTAGATTCCCGTTCTCCTGCAGGAAGCAATGAAGCTTAACACATTATTATTACGGTATTTTCTTCCTGTAGTAAAAGCTCCTGTTAAAATCATGGTAATTGAACTGTGTGTTTTAATGCCCTAGAAAAAGTCTTTGAATTGGGGTTGTTGCTTCATCAAGTTGTTGCCAGTGCTACCAGTTCTATTGCTTAGGCTTACAGTCTGATACTGTTCCCAACAGCAGTTAGTTGACCTTGTGCAGCAGAGAATCTTTCAATGCTAAATATGTGCTAGCTAAAGAGCACCTTTGTAGAGGAAGATATCAACAAGTTATCACTGTTCTCTTGGACAGTTATATAAACTTGTCTTTTTGAGATTTCTCTGTGGTTATGTGACTTTGTCAGAGATCACTGCCTGTCAGACCAATACTCAGACTGTAATAGCTTATTTTATTTAAGGGATACTTTACTGTGGTTATCAACAGAAGGTGAAGGAGTCTGTTCAGTGAACAGCAAAGTCTCAATCTTTGATGAAAAAGTTGAACAAGAACTGGTGGTTGTCAGTAACCTACCAGGAGCATGGTAGGTATCTTAATTCTGTGGTAATACACAGTGGCCCTGTGGAGTGTCTTTGATTATTCTCTGCAACCTTGATGTTAAGAAATGCATTTTCACATACAGAAAAAGGCATGTGCACCTTGTTTCAAATTACTGCTAATTTAAAATGGAGAAAACACTACTGACTATAGTATCCTTGGTGAAAGGGCATTAAAGTCTATTTTAAGAAGAGTTATTTTTCTTCTATATTTAAAAATGCACCTTCTTCTTTAAACATAGCAGCTGTTCTGGATTTTGTGTATGTTTGTCTTGGCCTTGTTAGGAAGTAAGGACCGTAAAAGTATAGTGCTTAGGATGCCAAGCAAGTATGGATAGTCAAGACTTGGTCTTGACTGTGTTTTTCTTCTTTGGATGTGCTGTCTTAGCAAGTCTGCTCTGAGGGGCAGAGAATCCTCTAAGTTAGGGCCAATACACAATGATGGTGTAGCTGACAAATGTTACGTGAATGACACGTTAAGAGAAAGATTTTGTGGTTTTTTGGAAGGCAGGGGGTCGACTCTTTATTTGGGCAATGCAAAGTTGATTTGTTACATAGAGTTCAACCAGAAAGCTTCTGGATTCTATATAAGATTCAGGGGACTGTGATCTTTACAACTGAGAATGAGTAACCTCTGGGGAGAGTCCTTGGTCCCTCAGTTGGGCATAAAACTTCTAATGAAGCTTCTAGCTTCATTGCTAGAAGAGTGCACCCTTGTTTGGGGAAATAATATTGATTAAAATTACTACATTGTGAAACTAATTGCTAAACTTGTATTAAAAAAAAAAGAAAAACAACACACCAAACTTAAAAGAATTTGTTTCTAGACTTTCTTAGTCTAGAATTTTTTATTCTAAAATAAAAATTTTTTATCCTAATAAAAAATTAGAATTTTTTATTTCCTGATTTCGGGCATAACTATCTCTAACTTCATTAGGAGTTAAACACCATAAAATAGCATCTAGACCCATCTGAACAGCAGAATCAGATTCTGGTGGTATTACGGTTGAAATGATGAATTTCACTGTATTGTGCTAGTGTTCTTGGAATCATCACAGAACAGGGTTGACAGGCCCATGCAGGAAGGGAGCTCAAAGGATTGTCCAGTCCAACCTTTCCTGGGAAAGGCAGCCTTGAAGAGATCGTCTGCTACCCTGTCTGGTTGCATTTTGAAAGCCTCCTGAGGCGGGGACTTCACCATAACCCTGAGGAGGTTGTTCCAGTAAATGATAGTGTCAGAAAGAAATTCTTAACACAAATGAAATGTTGTCTTGTGCAACTTGTCCCCACTGTTGCCACTTATCTCCATATGGCTCCTTCTGAAGAGAGCCTTCATAATTGTAGCCTTTCAAGTACTGGGGTACTGGGATGTGGCTTACACAAAGCCTTGTCCAATGAGAAGAGACATAGCTCCTTCAGTCTTTTCTCGTAAGACAGACTCACCAGCCTTTTCATAGTCTTCTCAGCCTTCTTTTGGATGCTCTGCAGCCTGATCATCTTCATAACCCTCCTTTGGACCCCTGCAGACTGTTTTATCCAGTTACTAAGGTGTTTGCTTGTTTAGGATACAAAAGGTATTGTTAAAAATTTCACGATTTTTGTTTTCTTATGGTATTATTTCTTGAGCATGTTAAATCTGTAAAAAAGCATCTTCACCTTTAGAAAGACTCCAAGCAAACCTAGTCTTCTTGCAATATAAAAAGTTTTACAGTAGTCAGAGATTTTTTGTGGTATTATGTTTTAATGTTTGAGTAGAAGGTTTAGTCACGAAGTTCTGTAAGGTAGCATTTTTTGGTTTTATATATATAATTCTTCACTGCCTTTTTCAGAGGAGTTTTTACTAAATTTCTGGAGATATTTTCAATTTGAAGCAAACCTCCTAAGAGGACTTTGCCGGATAATGCCATACTTTGATCTTTAGAATCCGAAATATTTATTATAAATTGACACAACTGTAAGGAGACAACTTTCTAAACCTTTGTTTTTTAAAAAGAAAAATGGACTCCTATTTCATAGTCTACTGAAACCTATACTTTTGACCTTAGAGGTGTTTTTTTTCTCTTCTACTGACTGTTGTTTTGTGATTTTTAGACTGTATTATCTGAGGATTTGGGTAAAGGCTGGTGGTAGGCATTGCAGCTCTTATAATTGCACCACTTGATGTTAACTCTGTTCATTCTTACCACAGTGATCAAACTGCATTTGCCAGCTCTTTATTGAAAAGGCCCAGTTGCAGAGCTTGCATTCTTTACCGGTCCAGGCAAATTAAATTTGTTGATCATGCACTAATACGCTCTGTTCTTTTGAAATCTCTAAACCTTTGTTGCTAATACTTCTAAAAGGTTTTCTTCTTTCATGTGGGTATGATGACTCTGGTAACATTTATATATAGTTCCTGAATACTGTGTGTTTGAGTTTTTAGCTATATTTTTATAATGGCATGGAACGTTTCTACAGAACTTTATCTTAGACTGACTGCAATTTTCTTAATTTTAAATAGTTTATCCTCATACCATTCCTTCAACTATAATGTCATCAGGATTGTCTAGAGGAAAGCTGTGGTAGGCAATTCTGTAATTCAGTGAGTAGTGGCACACATGAAAACAAAATACCACAGAATAGAGTTTAACTCCATGTGTCTTTCTTTGGTGTGTTGCATGCAATAGCTGAAGCATTTGTTCTGTATTTTGGGATACTCTGTTATTCTTCTGCAAATCATGTAATTAGTCGTGCTTTAATTCATGAAATTGGTTGTTTGAAGTTTGGTATTAGAATCGCATGGACGCACACATTTAAGGGGGAGCAAGTAAGATTGCTTTTGAGTCATAATTCTGCTACACTATGAAATGTAGCAGAATAAGTCCCTGAGAGTGTGAATTGCCTTTGAGTATTTCAGTTATGAAGCTCTGTTATAAAGGAAGATTAGTTGTCTGTGTATAAGTTGTTAAAGAAGTTTGTTCACCCTAGGTTTCCCACAGCTGACATCCCATTTGTGGGAAAAAAACTCATTAATAATTGTGTGGTACTGCAATAGGAGCAAGCTAGGTGCCTCACAAGAGGGACCCAGACCAAAGAAATTCTTGGGATTTTTTCCTGTACAACCTATGCACCTGTTCTTTGCACACTTCGCACACCTTGTGTGCACCTCGTACTCCAATGGTGATTTTTGTTCTTGGGTCTTCTTGTTCCTTATCACATTCTTTCTCTGTAGCTGTTTTGATCTGGATGGGTTGCAGCTTCTGGTGATAGTCATGACTTCTTAATCTTCCAGTTTGCACTGGTCTCAGAGCCTCCTTTCATTGTAGCTAAACAATAGTGCAAGACTCATTCAGCATTTCAAGGTGAAAATTTGTAGCTTGTGGCCTAAAGCTTCAGCAACTTTGTCTACTTGCACTAAACAAAACTACTTGGGCAAGAGAATCCAGTTAAAAGTATTCAGCTAACTAAACTTAGTGTGCAATAGTCCTCCCTTTGTTTTTAATAAGCCTTCCCTCTATTATGTCAGAAAGAACTCATGAAGTCTTTCTGCTATCAGTCATTTAACTGCTATCCATAATGTCACATACAGTGTTATTACAAGTAACAACCATAATATCTTAAAGCTTTAACAGCAAAATAAATACATAGTAGGATGATATATGACTCTTTCCATTTATGTTCTAATTTGGATTTTTGTGAAAATACCTTAATTAATACTACATTAATACTTCATTTCCAGGTTGCGTATCATGTGCCCATATTTCATGTACCATTGAGCATGCTTATTTCTTTTTCTCAAACCTTTTCTTGCATATACTTAACACACTGGGTTAACCACTGCTTTCCAGGTGGCTGGTCCTGGGTGTAATTGTTTGCTAGACACTAGTCCTGTTCATGACAACCCTAGATGCTCGTGGGGGCTATTTCCCAACATTGCACAATATCCCAAAGTACTACTTCTAAACTTCAGGCCGTTATAAACCTATCTGACTACAAGTTTGAGTAATTTTTTTTTTTCATTTTCTTTTTTTTTTTGCATTTTGTTGAAGCCTTTTGTATTAGCTGGACAGTATACTACAGGAATTTCCCTTGAAAGCTTCATGGCTACCAGCAGCATTTGGATATCAAATCCATCAGAAATATTATTTTCTGCTGAAGTAAGGGACTCTCATTCTTTCCATAGCATACCCATTGCATGACACACTCCAAAAGCGTATTTAGAATC
The DNA here is from genome assembly GCA_013397565.1 of Ptilonorhynchus violaceus. Taxonomy (NCBI): domain Eukaryota; kingdom Metazoa; phylum Chordata; class Aves; order Passeriformes; family Ptilonorhynchidae; genus Ptilonorhynchus; species Ptilonorhynchus violaceus. The sequence goes on along the minus strand of VZRJ01009480.1, from coordinate 267,687 downwards.
AGTATAAGTAGTCACTTGCTGGTCATGTCACCACCAGGCTGCTCTTGCTAATTCAATTAATTTGGTCTCTTGGGCCACCACCAAGGGTTGTAGAGGTTCTGTTTCAAGTACCTCGAAGTTTCTCACCAATGCATAGCCCGTGTGTTGTTTTCCATTTACATAATATGAAGATCCATTGGTGAACAGTATAAGATCTAAGGTCTCTAGAGGCTGATTTTGGAGATCTGTCCATAGCTGGCTGGAGTGAAACGCCTTGTAACAATCCTGATGTGGCTCACTGTTGGAAGGAACAAATAGTAAAGTTGCTGAATTCAAAACATGCCATCGTTTTAAAGTAATAGTAAGGACATTAATGATTTAAAATTCAGAACCATTTGTGTTTTGAGGGGACAATATTTGTGTAGCATGTTATTTAAGAATCAGTTCCACTTCATGTGTTACACACACAGTTAGTTATTAGATGACCTGGAACCAATATTCCTTTTGTAGTTTGGAAAATCTTTTCTTTCTCCAGACTCCAACATGTAGCTTCCACTTCCTCTGCCTTGATAACTTCTTTCAGTGGTTTACTTAACTGCCTTGTCCCTGGTATTTGGGGTCTTAGGTACGCTACTGTGCCTAAAAAATTCCTCACAATTATTTTCTTTGTTGCTGGTCAAGGTATTTCCACCATAATCTTGGTCCTATTTTGAGTCTACTAATCTTTGTCCTTTTGAAGTGCAGTGGGAAGAAGGATACTGTTTCAGAGCTGGAGAGGAGTTTCCCCCTGTTGGTCTTTTTTTTTAGTGTTTTATTTATGGATTAAGCCAAACTGTCAGTTCTGCATCAGTGCTGATTTTACTCCACAGCTTTGTGAGTATGGTTTTCAACATTTCTGGTATTTTTAGCTCCTTTTGTAAGCTTTTGGTTATCACACTCATTGCCATAATTATTAGGTCTATCCATTCAGGCAGCAAATGTAATTCCATATCTAGGGTCTGTAAGAAGTTTCATTGTAAGAAGCATGATGTGAAGTCTTCTGTCAATGTGAACCTTCCCCAAACACTCTTATTCCCATTTGGTCCTTGCAAACAGTTACCTCCCTCAGCTTGTGAATTGCATGCCAGCTGCTACCCTCACATCCTAGTGCTCCTTACATTAGGGAGTGGTAGAAACAGCAAGGTTTCTGTTTAGCTTATAGTCACTGATAGCAGTTGCAAGCTGGGCTCCTTGTGGTGTTTGCCTAAAGTCAAGGCTTTCTACACAAAAACCTTTTAAAACTTAAAATTTAGAAAAGGTGAGAGCACACACTCTCAGTAGGGGCCAGTGAAGAGCCACAAAACATATCTCTTTCCAAGCAAAAGTCCCACTTGTTTGAGAACAAGGATAGAGAAACTTGCTAAGAGCTAGACAGCAACATCGGAAAGGCAGCTAGATTTGGCTGTATTGTTTTAAATATGTAGATATCAATTGTCTGGGAAACCAAGCAATGCAGGTCTTAAGAATGGAAGTTCTCTTTTTCCAGTTGCAACTTCTGTGGTACATGTTTATTAAAAACACTTCTCTAGAAGATCATCTTATCTTAGTACTGGAGTGTTAGCAAAACTAATACCAATAGTAAAGTATTATTGTGGGGAAAATGAAAACTACTTAAGTATGTTTGGTCTGTATGAGTTAGTTTTAACAATAGCTTGTAAAACTGGGCTTTTTTTGTTAGCATTGTCTAGTTCTAATACATGATAATTTTAGTATTTACAGATTCTTTCCCTCTAATAATAGCTCACCTGCTTCTTCTGGGGAAAAAAAAAAAAAGCTGGGTCTGTTGAAACAGTTTATGCATCAGATTTCTTTTCTGATTCCTCAGTTTAGAAAGTAAAGTGATTGGCAACTTAGCCAACAGACTGGACTGCTGCCATAACCTGCCAGGGAAGCTTACAGCTTACAGTTACATCTGTAAGATACAGAAAAAACACTTTAAAGGGAGGCTAAACTAGGTAATTAGGAAAGAGTGATCTTCAGTTTTCAGCATGATGTTTGTAAAACCTCAAGTAGATGACCACAAAACTCCAGAGCTTTTTTTTTTTGTGTGTTTTTGAAGAAAACCTGCAAAACAGTCTATATATGCAAGCAAGCAGACAAAACTGGGGAGGGGTAGTTAATAAGCATTCGAAGTGTAGCCCAGTTCTGTTTAAATTATTATGGCAGTGCTACACAAGATTGCTCATTCTTTGTCTTGATTTTGTTGCCTTGTTCTTTTGTCCCCAAAGCGTAGGTGGCCCTTGAGCTCTGAAAATTAAACTGAGTCTGTGTTGGGACATACACATAGCAGAGGATAAAAATTGTATAGCTTATTCTGTTACTGCTGCCAAGCTCAGTTTGTTTTGCTCTTATATATATGTAGAGCTGAAAGCTGGGCTGGTATTTGAACTCATTCACAAGCAAGTAACATAAGCTTCTGTCCTGAGGGTGATACTTCTTACTAGAGAAATACAGGTGCTGCATACTGCTTTAATCCACTGCTTCATGTCTGTCAAACCAGTTAAAGATGTTTTTGTGGCACTTATTACCTGTATAAAATAGTCTTTCTAGTGTCTAAAATCCATCTGCAGTAATTAGAGCCACCTTTTAGAATCAAAGTGAAATAGCCTTGCACTGAAATTGGAGTAGAACAGACTTCTTTGTCCAGTACGCTCAGTGCTAGTGACATGTAATGCACTCACATATCTGGCACGACAACTTGTTTTGAGCTGTGGTACTGATTAACAGAACCAGACATTATATTTTTAAAATTACTTTTGCATCTTCTTTTTTTTGGCATGGCTTTACTAGTTCTAAGGAGAGCTTTGATTCTCAAGGTGAAATTGGGGTTAATACAAAGTACATAGGGGTGGGTGTCTCTGACTATTGCATTCTTGCTAGGAATCTTTTTAGAATAACTGATGCTTCTGATAGCCAATGAGAGGATCAAAAGTAAATAAAAATATAGTCGTCTGTTGCATTCAGTTGTGTATTCAGATTCAAACAAAATACTAAAATGAGGTCAGAAATTAGTAGTAATTTTTTCCACATCAAGATTCCAATTTGGAATTAGCACTTATGTAGTTGGTAGTATAGTTGAGGTGTGCATAGAGCTGATGTTTCCCAAGACCATGTACAATTCTGTATTTTTAAAAATTTTGCTTGGTATTAATGTGTCCTGATTTGAAAAGCTTACTCAGAAACTGATTTCAAAAATTGTCCTTTATCCAGTGATTACATCATAATTTGGGGAATGCAGATATGCTGACTGCTCTAAGGATTGAGTAACTCCAAACCTTAAGAAGAGAGAATTACTGGAATATATTATGTCAGGTGGTTTGTAATTTAAAGAAAACCAAAGCTGGAGTTCTGTCTGCACCACAAATAAAACTATCTTCTCTGTACAAATACAACTGTCTTTAGTGCATAACAAAAAGCTTTATTTACCACTTATTCACCGAGTGGGTAGTTCTTTGAAGTTTTTTCTTTACAGATGATGTTAGACTTCGTTCTCACCATGTAAGCTTTGATTAGAAATCTTCTTATGTGGGCATTTCTATGGGGCTATGAATTAATTTGCATCTTAGTATTGTGACACAGAATAGCCTTTTTTCTCTCTATGTGCTAGCAACAGAGGCACAGTAGCCAGGACTGTCACTTCAGTAATCTGCTCAGCATTCCACAGGTACTTCTCATGGAAACAGTAGTTCAGTTTTATTTGAGCAATCTTTCTGTTCCTTGCTTAAGTGATTTAACACTATTGGCTGAAAAAGGTACTGATTTAAATATAGAGGCCTAGCAGACAAAAGGCTTGCTTGCTTCTGGAGAACTTTGTCCCAGATAGAGCACAGAATTTGGGAAAATAGGAATGGAAGCACATAAAGAACCTTAATTTTCTGCTAGATGTATACAGGTTGAGTGGAAAACCTCAATTTATTCTCTTAAAATGCACAATTTCTTTCCATTCATGCTGCCCAACCTGATCGTCCTCAACCCCAGAAATGGCTGAACAAAACTCTAAAAAGCTTAAATATATTTTATCTTGAAATACGTTGGCATTCTAGAATTAGTGGTGTTGAAGCCTTTCTACTTACTGGTTGGGTCTCTGCCACTTGAACTGAGTGACCTCTAGTGTGAGTGAATGGTCCTTTCCTCCACAGAGCAGCAGTGTAAGGGCGTGACCCTGCTCTGGTTGTTTGATACCATAGCCGTGAGCTTAGAGGAGCTGAAGGCTCAGACTTTAAAATGGAGCTCTTCTGGCAGGTGGTGTGTTTCACAATCAACGCTTGTCTGTAAGGTCCTTCTCTTTCCCTCACTTTCATTGCTTCTGCAGCCATCTTTCAGTTAGTCTTTTCCATTGAAGCTACTCCACCTCATCCTGTAGTACGCTTTCAAGATCCTTGAAAACATGAGAGAAACAGTTTTTGTTCTCCTTTTCTGTGACGTAATTTGAGCAAAGTGAGACTTTTCCTTAGACTTTGTTTTCTGGAAATGTCTGACCTGTGTAAAAACTCATAGTATTTTTGCAGGTTCATCAATACAGATGGGAAAATAAATAAGTCAAACTTTCAAACAACCAGTGTCTGGCCACATTAGCTATAAGGGCTTTTGATATTTTGGTGGATTTGGGATTGGAGACAGTAAATCTAAGCTGTAAGGTGTAATTAACTCACTTCAGTCAGTAGTTTGGTAACTGTAATTGAGTTGCTACTGAGCCGTCAGTAATCTCTGTGTGTGTTTGCGTAGGCCTCAAGCGAGCACCCAGGCGGGGAGAACAACCAGGATTCAGTAACAGAGGAACGGAGGGGAAACAAGACAAAACTGAATGGAGACCGTCTTTCAGGGAATACCGTCCCTATGGAGCACAAAGACAAGTGGAATTCACAGTGGAAAGGTATGTATCATGTGGGGAGAACTAAGGTCTCTCACAGAGGATCTGCACAGGGGTGGGAAGGAAAAGTGTTCACGTTCTTAAAACAGATCTAGTAGCCAGACATGACTCTGAAGCATGGTTGCATTATTAGTGTGTAGGTTTGTTCCAATATTGCTTAGTTCATGCTTGTCAGAGCTGTAGTTCTAGCTTCCTTGGAGTTTGAATTGGAGCATTTTTGTTAAGTGTTAGAAATATAAGGCAAAACAAAAATATAAAGATCTGAAAACATACCCCCTAGTCTGCAGCATATTTTATAATGTTCATTTCTGAGCTCGCATACCAAGCTTTGCAGAACACATGGTGAGGTTCCAAGTTGGATGAATTTTACAGTTTACACTGAAAATAGACCTTTGTCATATTACTTACTGCTTAGACAGTGAATGCATATTGATTTTGCTTTCTTCATAAGTACGAGAAAATTCCACCTAAACCTTTAATGCTTCAGAGTATGGCTGTTTTTACTTTACACCACAGTAGTTGATATTTAACAAGTTGTCTGAAATTTTTAGCGGTTGCATATAAATTTGGGTCTAGATGGTGGAGCTATTGCCTGATGAGGTTATGAATATTTGACAGTTTTATAATGTTTTCTTTAATTTCTGTAATGTTTTCAGTATTACCAACAAACAGCTGATCTTTCTGTTCCTGTTTGCTGTAATAATTCCTCCTGAATTCAGTTTGTCCATTTTTAATAGCAAAACTAAAACAACTCTAGTGTGTGCTGTATAAAGATGCACTCTAAAAATTGTGCAGTAGCTGTTATATACTGATGTGTCCCATAGCTGCACAAATATAACCATATGAGTTTTTTCTTGTTAGTGGTTCTGTAGAAACAAAAATGTGACTAGTTATCTTCTTTTTAGACCAGTGGAAAGATTAGACTGTGAAAGACCAATAAGAGGTCGTGGTGGAGGAAGAGGTGGAATGCGAGGTGGAGGAAGAGGTGGTGGAATAAATAGAAGTTTTGATGGCTTTGACCAAAGAGGAAGACGGGAAGTTGAAAGACAAAGTGGGAATGATAAAACGTAAGTGTTCTGTGTGCTGTTTCTTGGTATACAAGTAAATGATAGTCAGCACTGCAGTACTGTCTTTGAGGTGTTTTGTTCCCTTCTACTATATCAGGTTGGCTGGCAAAAAATCAAAACTGGTTTTAGTTTGAGGTCCTAAAAAAAAGATGGGAAAAAAGGTCTTAAACTCATAGAGTTGTTTTCCTCTCTAGAGGAGTGAAAGCAGATGACAAAAAGGGTGGAGGTGGAGCTCACAACTGCAGAACAGTTAAAGATGATATGAGGTACATCATATACTTGTGCCCATCATAGATCATAATTTTCTGTGGCCTACCTCATCATTTTCTTCATTTTCATCAGTTTCATGTCCATTTTAAGCTTTATAAGCATTGCTTTCTATTATTGTCGTGATTAAAGTAATTTTATAGTTTTTTTAACTTGGCTCCTTCATGATGGTGAGATTAAATTGAAGCAAAGGCATGATGATGTTTGTTCTTAAGACTGCCAGTCTTCTGACTGGGGCTGAGTTGTCTTTTAATGGAAATAAGTGATTACATTTCTCAATACTCAGGTAAGTGGGACTCATATTTAATGGCATTGCTCGAAAGTGCTGATTATAAGATTCAAACTCTGTTCATGGGCTTAAAGTCCGGTCTCTTTTTCTTCAGTTTTGTGGATAATTTCTAAATTGCAAAACTGTAGTACAATCCAGTGTGGCTCCAAAGGTAATATTTAGCTGACTATACTACTGAAGTCCATTTTAAAGTGCTAGGAAAATCAGCCTAATGTAATTAATGACCACCTCAAGTTAAAAAAGAAAAAATCGGGAATTTTCCATTCAGTTTTGTATGTCTCTTAGTAGTACTGGTTTCCTTTCAGATTTGTAAAACCTCACTGATTGTGCTGGCTTTTGTCCATTCTTTGCACCCAGCAACGTTACTTTTCCCAGCAGCTTTTGTTCTCATATACATCTAAAACTCTTTAACTGAAGGCTGATAAAGGATAGAGAAAAGGCACTGCTTCAAATTTATAGCAAATATCTTTGGCCACCTACTCATTCATTGACAAAATAGTTTTAAAAATAAAATTTTATTTTAAAACAAAATCTAAGTTTTAAAACTTAGTGGATTCAAGCAAACACGCTAAAAGTTTGAAAAATACAGCCTTGATGTGTAATAATTTTTGGGTCTTGATATCCAAATTGTTCTGAAAGGCTTAACTTCTCTCTCTTCTACAGAATTTCATGCTAAAAGTAGATTGGTTAGGTACTCTGGCTTTTCAAAGCGTCAGGTAGGTTAACATAGTTCTGAACTGACAGTTTTGTGCTTTTGGTCAGCTAGCTTTGTACTATATTCTGTAGGATATCAGGGAAGATTGTGTAACTTCATAAATTTAGAAGGGCCCTTACATTTTTTCTCCCTAGTTAGGTTTGGGTGTGGTGATTTTTTTGTTTTTTTTTCTTTTTTTAGTTCAGTAGCGTGAGAACTTATGATATATCAGTGCTTTCCTGTGATGTGGTAGAAGCGACAAAATTGAAGATGTCTGAAGAATTCTAAGAGCATGTCTGTGACCTAATTATGCTAATTATGCATCAAAGCTAAAAGGTGTTAATTTTAAATATGTATGGCTACTAGTGGAATGAAAATAAGTTACTGCTGTCATTTGACAGTGAAGTAAAGTTCATGTTACAGAAAACACGAACTTTAATTCTTGAAAAGAAATGAGAAGCAAACCCACACATCAGTGTTATACTATAATGAAGTAGTGGTGTTAGTATTCATGATTGAATTATTTCATCTTCATACATGCCTTGAATTAGTTCATCTTCATACATGCTTTTCACTTTTTTTGTTTAAAAGTAAATAGAAGTTATATTTTCCTATTATTCCTCATTCTGTTAGTTGCTCAACTAGTTCCTTAGTAGACCTTTCTGCTTACGATGAAAGAGCTTTCCTTTTCTTTTTTTCTTACCAAGGAATTCTGGAAAAAAAAGTGATGCATTGATTGATTTTTCCAGTGTGACTCATGAAGACTTCGTGGTTTTGTTTTGTTTTTTGTATGTGTGTGTGTTGGTTTGTTTTGTTTGCTTACTGTTTTAGTGGGACGGAACAGACTGCACCTATGGAGGAGACTGCAGAAACTCCTGAACAGCCAGGGACATCTGAAGGAGAACCTCTGAGCAAGTACAGTCAGACAAATATTTTCTTTTTAAATACTAAGAAGACAATTAACTCACACTGATATACTTGTGTTGAGAGGCACTCTTGAAATGTGAACTCTGAAGTTTTGCTAGTGCACGTATTTAAAAATAGAAAGGTTTTGTCTGTATTTGTGAGTATAGAGAATGCATCTGTAATTCTGACTAAAGCCCTATTTATACAGCTGGAGATTGCATTTAATTGCACAGTGAAGCTTAACTTCCTAAGATTTGGTGATAATTTGAGGAGGAGCTACATATTATGTTTTACCTTTTTAACTTAGCTAATTTGTAAAAACTACCATGCTTTTTGAAGTTCTCTAAGAAAAGGTATTCAAGGTATCCATGCAATTGTACAAACACATTTAAAAGACACTGAGATACTCTAAGTCTGTATTCATCAGTACCTAATGTTATGCAGTTATCATCTATTCATGAGAGGCCATGGCAGAACTTGTAAAAACTTTCTGGAAATGCAGTGAACCTTAGAAACAGGGAAATTGAGAGAGAAATCTGCCCCTCATCTTATGGCTTTCATTCTAATCAGTGTCATGGCAAATAAGTGAACAATGGCTTAAGAAAACATACCTGGACGATCTTGTCCAAGTAAGAGACTTAAAGAATAATTAAATAGCATGTGGTGAGTATCTCCTAATGAGTGAAAGATGGTCAGTGCATTATGTTAACCTCTTCTGTTGCTGTGAAGCCTTTTTTACATCATGATGCAGCTCCAGTTATTAGTGATATGGGTTCATTTCTGAATTATAAAGCTAAGTTGACTACAAAACCTGTTTTGTATGTTCAGACTGTTTAACCCTGTAAGAAATTCAGTTGATATAGCTTTGATGCTTTTAATATATAGCTGGAGGTGTATACACACGGGGAAATCTGTCTTGGAATGACTTAGGAGTGAATTTCCAAAAAACTGTTTCTAGACTAACTTACATCAGGTGGGTAGTGCAGATACACTGTCAAAAATGCATTGTATTAGCTAAATAGGAGAACAGTTATTCAGGTTTTATTTATTTTGTCAATTGCTGGTACCTTTATTTGTTTCACACTTGTATTTGTTTCTACTTCAATTCAAGCTCTTTGTAGATAGGTCCCAATTTCAGTTCCTTAAGTAGAGCTTAAGGCTTAAAAAGTACATGGAATGGAAAAAGCCTCTGGCAGAATCTGCCAGTTATCTTTAATTCTTTCACCTTTCTTAGGTATTCAGTCAGATTGGGAGCCTTTCTGGAGATTTTGTTCCTGTTCATGTTTTGTTTGACTTTTTTTTTCTTTTTTTTTTAAAGATTCATTTAGGAATAGTCCACTGAAATTCATAAGATTCAAAAAAGCAAGTAACCTACAAGTACAAAATTCTGCACTGTGTACTCTTGTCAGTGCAGTGAATACTGTCATGAAGGCTTACAAATCTATATACAAAACGTGAATTACATATATCTTATTGCACTTACCTTTCAGGGGGTGTCAGCTTGATGACCCTATGTATTTTAAAATAGGAGACATTGTGTGAATAGTGCCTAAATCATTAGGGATGGTTGTATGGCATACACCTTGACAGGATGGAGTTTTTGTTGCTGTTGTTCTTTTAAATATTAAAAAGCGAAAACTGGTAGGATGTGGTGGTTGGGCTTCAGGATGTATTTAAAGGTCTTATATACTCTCTAGAGCTCCTCTCTTCTAGCATATAACACAAATTAGGCTATCTTCTGCTTTTGCTACAGCCTTAATATTATAAAGGGCTGTGTGTTTGCTTAAGCTTCTGCTAGGATCTTTCTCATTTTAACTCTAAAATGCAATGACTGCAAGGAAACCGTTTATTTTCTACTGCTTTATTGCAGTCGTGTGCTTGCATTGAGAAAGAGATTGAAGACTTGGGTTTGTTTCTTCTCACGTCCTCTTTCCTGTTGTAATTGTTTTCATTTTAAATTAGAGTAAAACAATATAATTTTGGAAGCTGGGAATAACCTGACTGCATGAAGATGCTGTGTAGCTTTCTGGTGTGGTGTTGGGTAATTTCAATGCAACTCTGGAAAAGATGTTCTATGGGCTTCTGTAACTTATGGAGTCTTGCCTTTAGGACTCTGTTTTGCCATTCGTGAGCTTACATTTGCAAACTGTTGCAGGAGAAGAGCTTCTTTAATACTTTTATAATATAAATCAAGTCATTTTTTCCCATATCTTCAAATTTTCTTCACTGTATCAACAATATCTATCTCTAGTTATATTATCCCAAACTGCATACTAAGAGTTGAGGTTTGTTTGGCTCCAAAAGCAAAACCTAACCTTAACCCTGTGTAAAATATACTGGTAGTACAGCAGTATAAACTTTGCTCACAGCTGCTTTCTGCTGAACTTTTCTTCACAGTCCGAACAATGTAACACACTTGTGTTGACTAATTGAAATTATTAGATTTTTGTTTTTATGCAGTACAACGCATGGGTTAGTCAATTCCTATTCCTGAAGGTATTTGCAGAGCTTGTATTTATTCTGTGGGGTTATCTTACATTTTTTTCTCACATGATGGTCTTTTTGGTGTAGCTATGTATCATTCTGGTAATGTAATAGGAAGCTTTAAAAATTATCTTCAAGGTTTTTTAGCTATTTATCTCATTTGTTTATTTGTTTTGTTGCTTTTTGTTTGTTTACTTTTTTGTTGTTGTTGTTTAGTGGTGACATAAAGCTATTCATAGATCAGGCCAGAGCTTCATAAGTATTTGATTCAGTGTTTTTCTTCTATAGTAAGTTTGTATCATTTTTATTTGATCTTACCTTGTTTAACTTTAAATTTTGCTAGAGCTGGTGATAATGCTCTTGTAAATAACGTTTGCTGGGAAAGCTTCATGTTACTGACTTCTTGATAAAAGCTGGCTAAGCATTTGCTTTGTGCAGCGAATAATACAAGAACTGATCTGAGAGAGATCATTATTTTTAATGATATGAAAATAATAGCTGAATAGCTGAGCTAAATGGCATTTCTCTCTATTTGCATTTCTTCTGGTAAAAAGAAAAAAAGGTATTTTGTTTACTGTAGGCACAGTAATCAAGGCATAGTTAAAAGGTCATCCATTTAAAACACTGAAGCAGTAGGAAACATTACTGAAGGTTCCTGTTTAGTGATTTGGTAGGACTTCCATTGTGAATTCAGTTTGTTCATGTCCAGAGGTTGTGCTTAGTTGTCTGGCAGTGTTTTGTAAGCATGATTGCTGGTGTGCCAAGGAGCTTATAAATTTGATTAATGAAAATGCACACCAAGCAGTTACTAAAAATGTGAAAGTTTAGAAGGTAGAAAGTAATGCACAGAATGCACTTCTATGCTGGCTTGGTGCCCAAAATAACTTGCTGCAATTGAGTTTCTGTCCAGAATGTGATATGCAGGTTTCTGTTGCTGTACTTCACTCATAGGTGTTTCCCCTTGGGAACCTTGACATCCTAAAACAAATTTGTTCTGCTAATAACTTAGCAGTTAAAACCATCCTCTGGAGTAAAAATCCAACTGTACTTTGCAGTTCAAAAAGCCTAATATTTGCAGCGTAAACCCACAAGTATTTCCTTTGGAACTGGCAAGTGGATGTTTTTGGTGCATGTGTACTTTTCAAAGCAATACCTCTGTTTGCTTTTCGAGAGGTCGAGTTGCTGTGTCATCAAATGTCTTTGTTATCTTATGATCATAGCAATTTAGACCTGAAAGGGTCTTTCTGACCCAAGGTGTGACTGATTATAATTGTCGCTTCTCATACCTGTCTAGTTGATTTTAATGTCCTCTGCTGATGGAGATTGTAATGTCCCTTGATGGGTCTTTCTAATACTTAAAAAATAGAAGCTGCTGTGTTGGGTTGTTTTCCTCCTGAATGTCTTGCCTTAATATCATTGATATGCAAAACTTGCCTTTTTTAGCATTATGTACGTTTCCTTTGCACATCTCTGAAGTCTTCCCAAGTACATCATGTGTTTTAGACTTCTGTCTTGCACTGTTATTCTGGACTTCTTACCTGTTCCCACACAGAAGATGTTTTTCAGTTGAGATGTTGTTCCACTCTACCAGCAATAACATCTGTTCCAAACAAAACTGTTGATGTGGCTCCTTATCATAGTATGTTGTCCAAGAAGGAACAAATATTTGACTGCAATGCTCCTGCACAGTTTGGGGAGCTGGGGTCCCTCTGTCAGAATTTCTGCCTTGTTAGCGGCTCTTTCTGTGTTTGGGTGGCTGATACTTCTGCCTGAGAGTACATATTTCTAGTTTTTCTTGGGACTTTCTGGTGATTTTTGTTTTAGTTGGTTGTTTTCAAATTACTAGGTCACTTCAGCATCTTGCACCACTGGTCAGCCCTTCAATATTCTTGAATACTTGCACTATTGCCCTTCTCTTGTGCAGTCTTTGTGCCATAGAAAATTCAGTAAATATTGTTTTACACTGTTAAACTCCCACTCAGATACTTGGTTTTCTTTTGCAAATTGAAATATTGATAGCTACTTCTCAAGTACTTTTTTGCAATCAGTTCTGTATCTTTTTACAGTTCTTGCCAAGGACTGAAACACTGTCTCTATAATGTGGTGAAAACTTAATGGGAGAAGAGGAAAAAAGACTTCTTAAAGTTCAGATATACAATTTACTGATTAGGTTCTCACATAGTGGCTTAGGAAAAAATTAAATCAGTTTAATAGAGACACTTTTATTAGTTAGGTTTCTCTTTTTTAATTCCTCTGAGTTTTTACCACTAGTATTGTTTTTCCAACACTTACTCCAAAACTGAAGCTTCAGATAATTGATCAACAATTATTTGGCTTCTTACTTTTGTGGACAGATTGAAATGTTTTGGGTGCTATGTGGTCTTAGTGCTCTTACACATGGAACAGTATCAGTTGGTGGTTTTCCAGAAGTAGCTGTTTCTTTCACCAGTATCCTTTTGTGTAATTCAGTAAACTATTTAATTTTCTCCTAACAGACCTTCTAATACAGTTTCAGATCTTAATGAGCATGGAACTACAGACTGCTTACCAGTCTTTTAACCTTGAATTTCTGGTTCATAAAGCTGTAATTTTTAAAACAACAGGGCATGAAGGCATGTCAGAGAGCAGGCATGTAGTACAGGACTTGTGTATTTGTTATTCTTCTGTGAAGTGAATCTAAAACTGTGTTCATTCTAGAATCAACATTAAGGGCTGTGTTACTGTTCAGTTCTGCTTCTCACTGTCATATGCTGGGTGTTCAGAAAAATAGTGTCTGATTTTGACTGGCAAGAAATATGAGTTCTTTGCTGCAAGATCAAGTAAGAAGAGGCACCAGGCCTGTTCCTATATAGGCTAGTTCTATAATGTGCAGAACAGTCCTATGGGTTGCTTGTATAATTTCAAAAACAAAATACACACAGGCATTGATTTTTGTTTGACTCTGCTTCTTTCCATGATAAAAATTTCCAACTTGCATCTAATAAACTGTATAATTATATTGGGGAAATCATCATCATTTGGTAGAAGAAGACTGTGGAACTACAACTGAACGAGGAAAACGTAATCCATAGTTCTCGGTTCTTACAAAAGCACTTTCCAGAAAAGTCATTGTTAGGGAAATACTTAGCCAACTTCAACTGCTATTGCAAGGCCTAGCAGTTTTGTGTGTGAGAAAAGAGAAATGGTTTCTCAAGTGTCTTGGAGTAATCAGTGTGGGTTTTCCTGTAGTTCATGGTATTTGACTTGTTTATGCAACAGACAGTCAAGGTGATGTAGAAGTTTTGCTCTCTGTATGTGATGCTGCTTAGTAGGAAATAGTTTTGTGTAGGTATCATTAAATGTACACCTGTAGTGTGCTCTAATAGCTGCTGGTCCTGGGCAGGCCTGTTGTGATCAGCATCAGAAAAGTGGCAGAAGAGTAATCAAGCAGGAATGAGTGGAAGAGAAGTTTCATCTTACATATCTTGTCTGTGTATCTTACACATAGAACTTTCTGTCTTTGCAGTTCAAAAATACACAAGGCAGCCTCTGATGTATTCCATGTGTTTTTCTAGAACATATCATCATTATTGTGCTTTGTGACAAATTAAAATTTGACTGGATTAATCTGGTTTTGCCAAGGGATAAATACTGTCTCCTTGTCTGTTACTAAATCTGACAAAAAAAAAATCAAGGAAGCATCTTGTAAAATTAACCAAGGGAATGTTAATAATGACCTAGAAGATCCCATGGTGTGATCATCATATCTTTTTGATGACTGAAAGCTACACTGAAACATGAATTTATCTCATATTGGCATTGTGCAGTACAAGTCAATGAAACTATACAATTGGGGTGTTTTGAAACTGCTCTGTGTGCTTTTTTCAATGTGGCTATGTTTGCTAGGGGTAGATCAACTCTTAAACTGTAGGGTTAAGAATATGCCGGATCAAAAGGAAGAGTGATTTTTGTCTAGAATCTAAGTACTTGAATGTAGGATGAGACTGGATGAGTACCAATACAAGAGACTGCAGATAGCATTTGTTCATATGACTAATTTCAAACAGTACATAAATATATTCTAATTCACATGAATGTAAAACTCTCACACATAAAGTTACTGTGAGGAGTAAGTGAAATTAAGGACAATAATTTGGTGAGAAACATTCTAAATATTTTGTTTAGTATCCTTAATTTAGAGATTAGTGTTCTTGTTTAACCTGGCATGTTGAAAGCTAATGCTTTTTACTTTATAACTATAAACCTGTAGAGTTGCTGAAGGAGAGCCAATGGAAGAAGTGGTTCAAGAAATGACCTTAGATGAGTGGAAAAATCTTCAGCGACAGAATAGACCAAAGCCTGAATTCAACATCCGGAAGCCAGAATCCACTGTTCCTTCCAAAGCAGTGGTGATTCACAAGTCAAAATATAGCGACGATGTAAGCACTGCCTCAGGAATTCTGTAAACTCTCCTTTACGCCCAGAGTTAGGAAACTGTCCCTATTCTTTTTCTACTAGTTTTAGTATAATCTGAATAGGCAAGAGAACAGTATCTAAGCTTTATTACTGTAATGACATGAGCCCCAAAACTTGCTTTAAATTATATGTTAATTTTTTTGGTCTCAGATCATCACCCCTATTTTGTATGCAAATATGTAATCTATCAAGTTGTTCTGCCTTATGGCTCAGCCTTAGCAATGTGAAATCTGTTCTTGCTGCTGCCACTTGTATAGGTCTTGGGTCATGCTGCTAGAAAAACTTGGTTTATGAAACTTGGTTTACTAAACACTTTTACTCTTTGGTTCCTGTTTAGCTTAACTGCCAGTATATATTTGTAGTATCTCACTGAGCACTTGGAAGATACGATTTAAGTTTTTTTTTGTTTGTTTGTTTTCGTTTTGTCTTTTTGATTTAGTGGGTTTTTTTGGTATGTTTTGGGATCCTGCTTCTTAGAACTAACTCTGGAGAGCTTGTTGTGCTGTAATGTGCAAACCTCTATCCCTGCCCTAAATTTCATTCCATGATATTACTGAGATTGAAATCCCAGAGAGAACTACTAGTTCTGGGAAGAGAGGGGAAGCTTCTTTCAGGTTCTTGCTTACTTAGATTTCAGATTTTGGGGGTCACAGAAGTGTGCTAGCATATAGTCTAGTATGATGGAATTTTAATCTTTGAAATCTACATGCGTTTATGAATACACATTACCTTTTCTCTAGTTATAATATTGACATCAAAACTTGCTTAATCACTTTAGATCATTGAGCCTGCATTCTTTTTAGTGAGACTTTTAAGGTCAGAGTTGCCAATATCCCCTCTTCCTTCTCTGAGGAAGGTGGTGGTAGGGAGAATATCTTTCACAAACTCTGAAGGGAAAATAGAAGTGTGTGAAGAATACATACAAGTTTCTGGGTTTTTTTGCCCATAAAGTTTCTGTTCTAGTAGTATCAAGAGACCTTGTTATAATGAACTTAGAATAGGAGGTACAGGAACTGTGTAACATAGGCAAGTGAAATTAGACAGAATTAGACATTGAATAGGTGATTCATCATTGTATGGGATGAGTTAATATATACTTTATCATTACTACAGTCCACATTAAAGTTATGATGGCAAATAGTGTGGCATCCATTAGCTATTAGGAACACACAGTTAAAACAACAATAATCTCATAGCTGCAGGCATGTAGATGAATACATTGATTGGATAGCTTTGGTATGGCCTTTTAACCATTACTTGGAGATAACTATAAAAGTAAGTAGTTTGAGTCTGGTTCTCTAGTCCCTTTGAAAACCTCCTAGATTATATTTCTGAGAAACCTCTTCAGTATTACGGAGCTGGTACAGAAGCTTTTGTTGCCAGGAATCTCTGAGCCAATAAAGAATTATCCCAGGCATCTGAGAAGCTACAATTATTGTATGTTAAAATCCTGTGCAAGTTAAGACCTGTCTTCTATTCCAGATGCCATCTAGGTTCATCTACTGCTTAGTCTGTAATACAAGTGTGTGTGTGTATGTGGGAGGGAAGAAGTTCGTGCATGGAAACTGTAGGCTTTAACCAGATCTTCTTCTTAGTTGCAAAAAGAAGACTTAGAAGACGATTCTCATGTCTTTCGAAAACCAGTGAATGATATAACATCTCAACTGGATATTAATTTTGGGAGTCTTCCTCGCCCTGGCCGTGGATCAAGAGGAGCACGAGGCGGTCGTGGTCGTGGCAGAAGACCTGAAGAGACAGGACCTCGACCAGAAGTAGTGGTAATGGATTTTATGGTTTTTTTTGGTTGTTGTTCACTTGGGGTTTTTGGTCTTTTTTTTCTGTTATTGGTGGTTGTGTCTGTGTCCTGCCCCTTTCTTTGTGGAGTTTTGGTTTCTATTGTGACAGACTTGTTTCTAATTCCTGTCTCATAGTATTTTGTCGTGCTTATTGAGTTCCTCGCCCATATTATGTTACTAGAAATTAAATACTGATTCAAGCTCACAACTCCTAACACATAAATTTCAAAAAGTCTGATTACTAGATGTTTTAATGATAACTGGAGGAAAGGATGTAATTAAGATTTGTTTCTGCAGTGAGTTTTTGTATAAATTGGGAAGTAATTAAAATGACTAAAGGCTTGTATCTCTTTGAAAAATTTCAGTGTGATACAGTAATACTTCAGTTATTGACAGTGAGATCACTAAATCTTTGATCCTACAGAATGATTCATGAGTTCAATATAACCATTATAAAAAATCTCCATTTACCTTTTGCTTTGGCAAAAAAACCCCCAAACAATTGAATTTTTCCATTTCATTGGAAAATGACGTCTTTATTCTTTGTACTAACAGAAGGTTTACTGTGACTAAAGTGCTTTAAGGCTGGGAACTTTCAGAATAATATGGAAGTGTTGGTGCATTTTTTTTAATCTGAAAGAAAAAGGTTCTTTATAGTAACATATCAGAGAGATTAAAACTACATGTATGAATGTAAAAACATAGTAATGCTGCTTCTAAAAATATGCATTATTTTGCTTGAGACCGCTTTACTTTTTTTCTTCATTCAGTGCTGCAGAACTTGTGACCTTCTGGTCCTCTCCAGGCAGTAGATCAGCATTATAAATACATTCACACTGAAAAAAATTATAGTAGTCATGAGTTCTGAGATAAATATTTAGCATTTCTGTGATAGTGATGGATACAACTTGAGTAGAAGTAGCAGTTAGTAGTAGTAGCATTTGGGTAGAAGAATGAACCCTTTTGAGGATAAAATATGTATACATATCTGTCAGATACTTTTGAAATGCATTCATTTTTATAAAACTTCTTTTCTTACTTTATAGGTGCAGCTTGTTGCTCCAAATCCTGATGATCCTGAGGATTTTCCGGCTTTAGCTTGAAGAACCGTCATGAATGGTGGTATCTCAAAGTAGCTTTGTAACTATGAAGAGACCAGTTTTATGCTGGTGTGGATAAAGAAAGCCTGTTTCCTTCTGGAAAATTATTTGGGTGTTTGGTGTGGAATGATTGCAGCTGTCTAATAGAGTTGGGTTCTGGAAATATGGGTGGACTGGGATCCTGTCACAGATTCCAGTGTCTGCCTCCATTTGTGAAACCTGTGGGAAGGCTTACAGTACTTCCCTACTAGGCTTCAAGTGAAGTTAAAGGGAAGAGTGTTTAAAAATGTATATATAGATATTAGATCAAGTTCTCCATGACACCATGGTGAAATGTAAACTGTACAACACTATCTACAATTGGGACTCAATTTCACTGTACACTTGAAAGCTGTTTTTTTTTGAGTGAAGTGTATATTTGAGATAGTCGCAAGTTGCAGTTCTTCAGAGTTTGGCAAATAAAAGAAAGTGCACATTGGTTTGGGTTTGAGGTATTATTTTAAGAAGTCAGAGTGGTAGATGGAACTTTTTGCTATTTGGATGTAGTCTGGGGGAAAAAGAAGAGGGGGAAAAAACCCAACCCACCAAACCTTAAACAGCCATCTGTACTCACCAAAAAAGTGAACATCTCCCTAAATGGAAGTGATCTTTAAAATCAAGGCAGCACAGATGTTTTTAATTGACACCTAACCATAAATCCTACTTCAGTAACAAGATATAATCTGCAATTACTTTGAAGATAAAAATAAGAATTTTGATCTAAAGACAGAACTAACTTATTAAGGAAGCTTTTAGTTTTAGTAGGAGCAACTACAAATTAAAATGTTTCATGCCTTACCGAGAAGTTTGTGACGTTGGGGATGAGGTGCAATGTTCAATGTTCTTCATTGCAGCTTTAACATACTTGAGCCAGATTTCCTAACTTGTTTCCTAACAAGGGGACACTCAGAGCCATGCTGGGGAATCTGAGACAAACAAGAAAATGGTGCCAGAGGCGATGACAGAAAGAAATGAGAGGACAAGCACACTGGACATTTTGGAAGTAGCTGTCAGCCTCACAGGAGTCTTCAAATGCCTGCTCAACTTGAACTCATTCTTTCAATTTACTGTGAAAGCAGATGAATATAAACCTTTAACTTTTTTCCAGTTCTGTGCCTCACTTCTAAGCAGTCTCCTTTGAGAGCAAATAGTGGATGAGACTTAGAAGAAAAAAGTTTTGCTTTGGAGCAAGCTCTAAGAGTACTCAGAATCTTAAAAGAATTTTATCACTGATAAGGCTTTACTCAAATAGGATGTAATCATCCTAGAAAAACTCTTTTCTATATTCTCCAAACAGATGGCCTGCAGAGTAGTTCAGCCCAAAGGACCTTTTTTTACATTGTTAAATTACTTAAATAAGAGTTTGCTATAACATGAGATTTTGTATTCCACAAGACGTTTATCTTAGTGGCATGGAGATACTCTGACTTGTAGTAGGAAGAATGTGCAAAAGCAAAGTGCTGGTTTTAGAAGAACCCATGCTGCTGCTATTTGAGTAATTGAACTGGGTGAAATAATGCACGACTCCTTCTCCTTGTAGGCACAAGCTGTTACTTGAAATCACTGTAGTTTAAGATTTAACTGTTATTGCCCTTTGTATAGATGGTATTTGTTTCTGCAAAAAATGGCAATTTAATGAATGTGGAATAGAAGGGATCTTGTCTCTGGGGATCTTGGAATATTTTTGCTTGTTCTTCCCTTCCTGTTCCCATTATCCCATTGGAGAGGGAAGAATGTGTCTGAATTCTTCTTTATGTTTTTACTGGCCAGGCTGAGTGTATGCGTAAGTGTGGAGAGCTTCTTTGCAAGGCTTACTTCTATTTTCTGTCATGTTTTGAATGTAGCCTTCTCTTCTACTCAGACCTCTTTTTGCTAAGGAAAGCAGTCATCTGCTTAAAAGTAACCCTCCCTTTTTCTACTAAAAATTTGTAACTTTGTTAGGCTGTGCTGCTGGGCTCAATCTGGTGTAATGAGTTTGGTTCAATTCTGACTGTTCTCTGGGAAGGCTGAGAGAATTGTTTTGTTTTTCAGTCTCCGTCCTGCTGTTGCAAAGTTACTGTTTATTCCTCTGACTTTGATCTGCCTTTTAAAACAGAATGACAAATAGGTTCTTTGGGAAATGCTTTAAAGGACTTACTAAAGTGTATCTGTGTAATCTACTTTTGGTCAGCAGATTGTTAAACTCCTGCTTAAAAAAAAAAAGCGTGGTTACAAGACCATTCAATTAAAAACAGAACAAACCAACCAACCAAAACTAAATACAACCCACCCAACCCACAACTTTATGAGAATGAGATTTAGTGTAGTTAATAGCTGTTCTAAGAAACTTCTGGTTTAAGCAGTAATGTGTGACAATTTTATTTTTCAGTCTGTCAGACTTGAGTCTGGCTTAAGAGTTTCTCTAGTTGATGGTATATTCAAGTATAGAGAACAAATTATTAATTGTAAGTGATGCAATTTCTTTGCCTAGCTGTGTTAAGAGAACAGTAAATCTCAGTCATTTGTCATAGTTAAGGTATCAAAATAGCTGTATCTGTTAAGCACATATTTGCTGCTAAGTCACTCCTGGTGTAGCTTTACTCCTTCACGTAAAGCAATTGGTAGCAGGTGTAAATATATACACAAACACTAGTAGAACATGGCATGCATATTAAGAAGAGATTAAATTGTGTTGCAGATCTTAGTCATGTTACTCTTTAATGCGCTACTCCCAGCTACTCTTCAGATTAATGTAGCGAGTGGCCTAGGAAAAGCTGCTGCTTTTCAGCTTCAAGTTTTAGATTAATATAAGTTGCAGTAAGTTTGCAAAGAAAGGAATGCACCTCTCTCCATGACTGTCATTTATATATGATAATGTTGATATGATGTCGTTCAGTGGAATCGTATGTAGTACCATAGCTTAGGATTGGCAAGAGTATATTCATATCACACTGCCTTTAGTGGAAAGAGGAGAGGAATGTCTGTTTCAGATAAGAATACCAAAGAATGAATAAAAAAGACTCGGAAGTAAAAACCCCTGAGTTGATAAATAGGAATACTGGGCAATTGAGCCCATAGGAAATGAGCTTTCAGCTCTGGTTACACTTGTTTGTATGAAAACAGGTCTTGGGCTACGAGCGTGCTTTGGGCCCAAGCCCAAAGTCTGTACCCCTTCCATTAAGATCATTCTTGCACAATTTTAATGTCATTTTTTTTCTTTTTTTTTTTAGAGTTGTCACAGTCTTGTGTGCACATACCCACATATTCACATAAAAAATGAATATATGCAGTGTTGAAAGTAATGCAATGCTGACTCATTGTCAGTGGATCAATAATTGAATGTGAAACATGATTATCTTTGCATAAAAAGTACATTTCAATCACTGAATAACAGGCATGAAATTAGAGCATTTCTCTTTAAGGAGCATATGCTGAGCAAGTACTGAACAGTTCATGCTTAGAGAAGGGGAAACCTTCAGTCTGTGTAAGAAGTAACAACTGTTATACTTTGTGTTACTTAGAATTTAATTTAAAATACATTTTCTCTTCAGGATTTTATTGTCTGAAAACAAATGCCTTTTTGAAGATGTGACACAAATGTTACAGATAGCTGTGTTTCAGAGCAGCTTTAGATACTGCATCACATTTAATGACAGTGTTATGTTGGAGACAAACTAGCCCTAAAGAAGTTGAATAAAGTTTTTGCTCTCCCTGTTTAGGTAACTAGTGTGAATATTCATAACTGTCTCTATGATTTTTTTATAGCTAGTTAACGACTTAATAAGCTGTTGTCTGCTTTTAGCAATAGTAGTTCTGCTCTCTAGACTTGTAGTTACTGTTTGAATGAAAGATACTGAATTTTGCATAATGTAATTGAATTAGCAGGATAGCTCTGCCAAAACAAAAACATCAACAAGGTACAGATTCTTTTTTTCTTGCCAGAAGAGGATAAGAAGTTAACATACTATATCCAGGAATTCTATAGTTGTTTGGTTATGTTTCTGTTGCTTATGGATTGAGTACTTATTTTCAGAGCTTTTCCTGGCTCTAGCAAAGATTTTGAACCTTAGAAGCTATTGTGGGAAAAGTAAAACCTAGTAACGTTTCCAGTGGAGCTTCCACCAGAGTGAAAGACCAGAGGCCAGAAAGGTCTGATCAGTGGGAGGAAGGGATAGAACTCAAACAAATCAACATTAAACAGTGGTTCACTTTAAAACAGATATGATGGTGGTGTGAAAGAGATGGACAAAAAGCACGTAGAAGCATGACAGCAGGACAAATATCATGTGTTGTGAGTACTGACTAGAGAGTCAGTCCTGTGAGTGTGCCATTTTGGGAAGACTGGTGAAAGATAAATCTAGTAATAGCAGAACATGAACTTCGGAAGAAATACAAGGGGGTCTAGAGAAAAGCTGTGTTTGAAGGAGGGATAATGAGGAGGTTGAGCCCTTCCAATGAGTAGAAAACCAAGGAATTGTTTTGCTGTCTTTTTTAAGATGGCATCAAAGCACTGACAGAGGCAAAAGCAAGCTCACAAGGGTAAGAAGTGATGTTTTGGAATTTGCGTAGTGTTCACCTTCCTGCTATTGTTAGCACTCTCACTTTGGATTTTCTTGGATTAGTAATAGTTGATGCCAAGGGTCTGTTCCCATTGTGCTGTCAGGGTACAAGGACTTTGGGATTTGCCACTTTATCCTGTTTGTGCTGTAACGGAGCTGCAGCAACTGGCATGGTTGGAAAAGCTGGGAGGTGGAGGTGCTAGTGATACAGAAGAGCTTTTTATCTGCTGCTATGCTCCTATGCATCAGGGCCACCATGTTCTGAGTTGAGGGATCAAAAACACGAGCAGCTGCTTGGCCTGTGGGGACTCTTTAGCAGCCTTGTGGACTAGGACAGAGTTTGATTGGGAGGACATAGACCGGGAATGGAGCTGTTTAGAGGATGGACTTTCTAGCTGCCTTCCTCCAACCCCTTTGTCACAGTCCAATACTTAACAAGGTTCTTGGAGATATCCCATGGACAGAGGGTGTCATGCTTACTACCAAATTTACTTGCCTGAAGATGG
This sequence comes from Ptilonorhynchus violaceus, assembly GCA_013397565.1. NCBI lineage: Eukaryota > Metazoa > Chordata > Aves > Passeriformes > Ptilonorhynchidae > Ptilonorhynchus > Ptilonorhynchus violaceus. The sequence continues at coordinate 244,658 of VZRJ01009480.1, read as the reverse complement.
TTCATGGCACAAGGCATTTCTGGTTTACAGTGATACAAAGTGTACTGAAAACACACAAATTTAAGTTAGACTTAACATGGGAATTACAGTACATGGTTCAATCACAATACCAATGTGATTCCCTTTACTGGTCCCTATGAAATATATCCTCACTGTCACTGTGTCAGGTGTCCCCACGTGTCAGGCAGGAATGGGAGGGTTGATGTCAGTTCAAGCCCATTTCTCTTTGAAATTCTTTTGGCAGTCATGTGGATCTTACATTCTGTGTATTCATTTTCCTTATGCTGGTCTGGTCTTCTTCACTCTTGATAAAGAACTACTGCTTGATCCACTCAACCTTTGATAGCCATTTATCTAAACCAAAGGCAACCCCATGTTCCCTTTGTGTTGAGATAAAGTCATCTTTGCAACTGCTCTGGTCCATCACTCCCTGCGCTTCACAAGCTCTTTGCCCTTGTCTATCTTCTCTTGGCCTTATTCCATTTTTAGGGCTTATTGGTTAGTCACATCCATGTGAAACCAACGCCAAAACCAGAAGTACAAGTAAAAAACATCTCCTCCTCAACAACCCTTGGTGAGGCACATTCAAAGCATGCAGTTTCTCTCTAAAACCAGACTCAAATTTCATGTCTAAACAGCACGTCCTTTTTTGCAATGCATGTTTTTGTCTACTCCTACATAAGCAATGTAGAAACTGTAAGACAAAGGAGGCTAAATAGAGCCAAATCAGTTATTCAGAACTACTGTGAACAGATTATTCTTGCAGCACATTCACTTCTTAATGGAGTTGACTTGCGCCACTGTTCAGTTTTTCTCTGTGGGATTCTTTTAGTCCTCTGCCCTCCCCTGCCCAGTGCCAGTACTTAAACTGCTAATGCTATGATGATTTCCTATGGGCACCACAGGCATAAACTGGTGTTCTCCCAGGCAACACCCATCATTCACTCTTCATCAGGCAACTTGTTTGTCAGGAAAAGGTGGTTTAAACATTCAAGTAAGTTTAGAAAGGATCACGTTACAACAGAAGAACACAGATTTTTCAACCTGTGTCTTGCTCCTGGATCTTTGGAGCAAGCAGAAGTTTACTTGCTTGTCAAACAGGCTCTGCTTGGTGAGTGCAAATGCTGCATTTTCTAATGTAGGTAAGGTAAGGGTGATAAGTATTTGAGTTGGATATTTTTTTAGAAGACTAAATTAGGTCCTCACCTTTTTTGCATCCTTGTGCAAAAATCAGCATTCCTAGAAATTTAGTCCTTTTGAGACGCCTTCACTTTCATGGTAAGTATTGAAGTATACACTATTTAAGATAATGTCTGTTTCTAAAAATTAGTACCATATGATCATAGAAGAAAGAGAAAAAATAACTAAAACCCCATTGTTCTGTCTTACCGTACTTTTTTACTGTGTAACAGTATCTCAACAATTCAAATACAGCTACTGTTTTCCTGAGTGAGTTCCCTAAAATGTAGAGCCAGAAATTCTCTGGTTTTGAAATTAAAAAAGTATGTGTTTTAAGAATCTGTGCTTTAATTAAAGGTTTTCAGGCAGCTGCGTGTGTTGTATTATTTTTTCAGTGCACATATGAGTCAGTCTGGTAGAGATACGGTGGCTTTGTGATGAATTTTTTTAGAATGCTGGAAATAAAACAGAAAACAAACCTATGATTATTTTTAATTTTACACAATTCATGTTTACATTTCTCAATATTCAGTATTTTGTATAAAATCAAATGCAATCTGCAGTATTTTCAAATGAGACACAAGCAGATATTGAACTAATTAATATTACAAAATAATATGAATCTTTATCATAAGAATACCTTCAGCAAAATAAACTTTGATTCTGTCAATCCAAGTTAAAAAAATATGATTAGAAATACACAGTTTTAAAAAATCAGGATGAACAGTACTAATTAGCCAAGAAATTTTAGACCTTGATAGCCTGTACATGAGTTTACGCACAACAGTCTGCAAACGATTAATATAAAAACTGCAGTGCAACAAACCCGTGAACATCACAATTATGTTTTGTTGGTTTTTTCTACAACCTCTTATTGTTTTAAATTAGCAGCACTTCCTCTGCTGTCATACTGGGGCAAAAAGACAAGGTCTGCTTTAACATCTGAGTTAAGTTTTTGATGCTGAAATGAAAATGGCAACTTGACCCAAGATATTACAGCTTTTGAGCGTGCAGCATCTTTTGAATAAGAGACTGAGGGAGAATCCATCTGTCACATTTTTAAAAGGGGAAAGAATTTCTAACAAAAATATCTTAACTGATGACAGCAGAAATAACTTCATCCAGCTGCTCTGTTGTACAATTGTGATGCAGCTGCCACAACACATTCCATTTTGGCACACAATATTTCACAATTCAGAAAAAACGTAGAAACCAAGAAGTTCCCCACCCATGGCACCCTTCATTCTTGTACCTAGGACAGCTTTGGTATGGTACATTAAAAATTTTTGACAAAGTATTAAAAATTCATAAGAAACTAAGAAGTATAATTAGATGGGATACAATGAGGTAATGAGTTCATTTTCCATATAACGCTGTGTGGAAAGTTGAAATGTAAGATCCCTTTGACACTTATGTGTTTTCCAGTAAGATACTGTGTGGTGGACAGGGTATCCTGAAACACATTGATGCCAAACATGCAGTTTTGATTTAGCTAGAGTTGCTATTGTGTGTGTTAATGCAAGTGCACAATGCAAATTTACTTCTGATGAACCTAAAAGTGCTAATGACTCTGCTTGTTACTTTAAAACAGGCACATTCTAATTTGGAAGGCGTTAGACCAATTATTTTTAGGTTAAAAAAAAGATGCTAAAAGAAGAAGCTGAGCTGAAGAAGAGCAAAGCCAACAGCAAATGTTACTGAATCTTTATTTTGATTCTGACTTCACTACTTACATCTCTCCTGCCCTCCAAAATGAAAATTTTGTTCAAAAATAAACACAGGTTCATATTTGCACAACAGACTTATGACTGGGGTTACCTGTACTTCAGCTTTTGGACAAATGGCTTACTAAAAAACCCCAACCAACCAAACAACCCAACCCTAACCACAAAACCCCCACAAAAAAACCCCAAACAAACAAACAAACCAAAACGCACCGAAAAATAATCCCAAAACCAAACAAACCCCTGAAAAAAAACCACCCAGAAAACAGACAAACCAACCCCATTCAAACCTCAAGAAATTTTAATTGCCTTATCAGGATGAGATCAATCCCTCTCTTTTAGATGCTTTTCACCTAGAAGAAAAGGGAAGTTTAAGAAGAAAACAAAAAAATATTTCCAGTTTGAGCCTTTAATGGTCCTTTATTTTGCACTAAACTTTTTCTTTTCAATTTGTTTTTGTATTTGCACATTTTGATTATCTAAGCGCATGGATGCTACCTGTAAGCTTACTTGCGCTTCACATCTTGTTTCCTCTCCAGTTCACATGATGCTCTTGCTACAAAATGTTTTCAAATAACTGTGTGATACTCATACTGGCATTCAAAAATCACCAGCCTAACAGAAAGCTTGGTTTTCATTTTAAAGGATGTAGGTTGAAACTAGTCACTGAACATTTACATTCACTGAAATAAAATCCTCCCTCTCACAAAGGTAATCTGTATCTTTAAAAACTTCAGTTATTCCATTACTAACATTTCAGATCTCTCCATTTCTTCTACCTTCTACTATAAGAGTCACTAAATCAACAGATAACTGAATCATATTTAAGGCTATGTGGTAACAGTCCTCATCTGAGGGATATGCAGCTATAAACATCAGCTGGGGGACAAGGGTACACCGGTTTTGAAATTTCATAATGTGAAAAATAGTAGTAAAAGAATACTGCCGGTGTTTGAAGACAGTCTTGTAGTGAATGAAAATTTCAGTCTCAAACAGATTCCTCTAAAAATTACATTGCTTTTTAACAGAGGTAAATTGTAGTTCTTGGAGTGTTAATTAGATGTCAAGATTTTTACCTGCCCCTGAGTTCCACTACCGATTTCAGGTGTATGGCAAGCTTATTTTCCCTTTTTGTGTGCTGCACTCATCAAATGCCTCAAAGCTAAAAACCAGCAAGATCCACATTACCAAGCGTACCAATGAAATCTGGGGGGAATTCATGCCTTTTATATATGGTAATCTAAAGTTTCACCTAAAAGGCTTGATAGGAAAGGAAACAGTAATGACATTTCACTATAACAGCACTGCTTTAAACAGTAACTGTTTTCCCTCCCCTTTAAAATCATACCAGGTTTAAAACAGTTATCATTAGTTAAAAGAGCCATTGGTTGTGAACAACTAAAAATCTGTCACAATTAAAAACAAGTTAATCACTTACAATTAGTTTTTCCTAACTAAACAAACCACACCTTTGACAATAAAGCACTCTTTGGTGGACAATAGTTACTTTGTGTACTCAATACTGCAGCTTCATAAAAAATGTCATACAAAGTAAGAAAGAACAGACAATCAACACAGGAGAGTACCAATACTATAAGAAAAAAAACTACTGTGGTTGATTCTCAGACTCAAGTGAAGACTTCAGCCCAGTCTGAATGGACAAGACAGATTTCTATACTTAAAAGCTCCCACCATCTTTTAATATCTGGTGGTCAGCAGCTAAGTGATTGCCATCACAATTTATACACATGCATCATACAAACTAGCAAGCTCTCTTTATAATAGAGAGCTTAAATATTTACACCTGAGTCTGAATGTACATAGATTTTGTTGGTTTTGTTTGAGAAGGTGTTAGCACTGTAGAAAAATGTCTACCAAGGATGTTCATTTTATTCTACAAGGACGAGATTGTTCTATTCCATTTTTTGCTGAAAAATAGAGCCAAAGTAATCTTCCTTGAATTGCATCAAGTCCCCTCTAGTCATATCCCCTTCACTCCTGAATATCCTCTTCAGCACTCGTGGTTTATTCAAAATTCAACGCAATACTGTTCTAGTCCTTGTGGTGGATTGGCTGCTGAAATAAAACATATTTGAGGGAAAAAGTTAAATACTACTCAGTATCTATTTCAAGCAAACATTTCTGGCAAAGTAAAATGAGCGAATGGTACTTCAAAGAAAGAAACAGAAGGTAAAAGTCACTGCATTTAATAACACAGCAATATTGATTGTCAAGAAAGCACAGACTGGTCTGATCACAGAGAATATGAAGACAGTTCTGTTCCATACAGAAATGCAACAGAGTACCATAATTTCATTAGGCGCATTTGTGTAAAGCATTCCTTTTCTTTTTCTCCCTCTGAGGTATCAGACCGTATGAAAAGTAGAAAGAATAGTAAAGAAACATTAGTATTTTTTTAAAGCTAGATTTAGATTACATATAGAAAAGCTCTGAAATGCTGCAGGTAGTTTGCAGTACTTGAACAAGGGTGCAGAAGGCTGCTTTGTAATACCCAGCAAAGCAAAGGCATATGAGATTTTTAAATTCCTCTTTGTTAGCTTTTGTGATATTCCTCGATACAGTTTTCATACATTTTGCCCCATACTCCCCATTACAATTTCTGTAATAACTTGGTCTGCATTACCTTAAGCACCTCTACCTATCAGAATGCCCTTACCACTGAAGATTTCATTTCTAATCAACTACTTACTATAAACTTAATTCTAATTCTGTTCTGTGTGGTAACATGGAAAAGACTGTTTAATGTCTTACTATGACTCGGTTTGGATGTGAAGTATGCACCTTCTTAAAATACAAACATGAACTTCTCAGGAAGTGGCAAATTTACAAGGAAGACAAATGGAGAAATAAGAGCATCCACAGAGAAAGACTGGATTATGTTCTAGCAATGTGACTACCTGCAGTTCAACAACAATATTATTTCAATCACAAGATATGTTATGTCCATCAGTACTTTCTCTTGTAGAAGGCAGCTGACATCTAGAGATGTTCCACAAAGGAAATCCAGTGAATGTTATGAATAGGACTGAAATTCCCTAAGTTCTCTTTGCAAAGCCAGAATGGAGTGTTTTAGCTGTAAACAGCCGTTTTGGCTGAAAAATCATTCTGGATACAATCCATGATAGTGTCTCCAACAGTCTGAACGATGATATGGCAAATGAATTCCGCAGCTCTGCAGATTATACTGCATTAGGATGGGTCACAAGTGTGATTCACACACGGAAAGAATTGACTAAAGTGACATATAAGAGCAACAAATGACATTAATGTAAAAATGGTGCAAGATGTCTCCACCGGAATAGATCAAGAAAATGAAAGAATGAAGATACACAGTAGTGTCAGAAGTTCAGTGAAGTAAATGAAGTCTTGACAAAGACAGATGTTGGTTAGGGCATGATGTCAATATTGTAATAATAATTATTCTCTACCCTCCAATGCACTTGATCTAGATTAGGTCAATGAAGCTGATCACTACGAGGTAATGCAAACTGCACATACTCCAAGAAATTAAAATAAACTTAGATGAAAAAAAGGGCATACTTAAAAAAAGACTGGTATTTTTTCAAATGCTACAGTAAAAATAAAAGGACACCTACGAGATTAACAACAAGGTACTGCATTCTAAATCCATTAAATTATATGGTCATACCAAAATACCCTTCAGAGGGACCAGCACCCAGCACCCAATTAACCCTCTCAAATTATAAGATAAATAAGAACTCTGTAACTGTGACAGAACTAGCACAAATTTCATTATTGGATGGAAATATAAAGTAACTGCACTTATTTGACCCTCAGAGTTAGAAAAAAAGAAACAGTATATGGAATGAAATATTTGGGGTAAAAGTTTTAGGAAGTCCATTAAAATATGAAGGAAGTAATTTATGAAGTTTGAGATCAACCTGATCCTTGGCCTTCAGAGTCATAATCTGGCAACACACCTAAAGGACTTTTTTTGAAATAAAGGAAATCTTCTATGAACTCTATTTTAGGGATGCCATTTTCTCCTAAGGATAGGTATTCTCATTTTACACAAATCAAAGGTCAGCTTGGAGAAGTACTTTCCAGGAACTGAAAATCTCTCTTCAGAATACACATGTGCATGAATGCAGCTACGAAACACTGCAAGCAGGTTAAAACTGGGAGAGGCATGAAGAATAAAAACAGCAGGCAGAATCCCATCAATTCTGTTTGGACCAAAACTGATATGGTGAAACTGGGCAAAACGGAGAAAAAACCCAACGACCAAAAGGAAAACCTGGAAAAGTACTCCTGATTTTTAGTAAAACGTCTATTTCAGGAAAGAGATTATTTTTTAACATATTGTTCAATAAATCAAAACAAAGTCACAACTAAAAATTCTCTGAATAGAATTTACTGCAGTCTACTGACTATTTCCATTGTTTGACAGAGTGACTTTTTGATAACTTTGTTACCTTCAAGGTAACAGGATGAAGAAGGAGAAAGAAGACCTCTGTGAGGAAAAAGCTACAGAAGAACTTAAAATTTTCAGCAATATTTATAAATCAAGCCATACAACATAAAAAGTACTTATGTGCCACCTTTTACACTTCCCAATGAAAGTCTCTTCAGCACCTGACAAACCCATTCGAAAGTTTTTCACTCTGAGTCCAACGCAAATTCCAGTGAACTGTAACCACTGGAAATTGTTTGGATATTGTTTCAAGTGACTCTCTCAGGCTCATCTTTGATAATGACCTGGAGAGTTGCCACAGAGGTGCATGATCATGTGAACACACAAAGAAACATAGCAGTGCTCTGGCCATATGCTGCTGGGCCAAAAGGCACTTTCAATCTTACATAAATCCAATAGAATTTAAAATTTCATTAAGCTTTATCAAACAGGTTCAGTTTAGATCAGCCATACTCTCAGCAAAAAAAAAAAGTCATACCAGTATACACATGCATTTTATAAACTTCACCTTTCCACAACTACCACCTTTCAGTTGTCCATCAAGTTTCTCCTAGTTTTGACTTCATGCATTGACTAATATTTGACTTAATGCTGTGAACAATTTTTCCATCCCTTACTCCAAGCAGACGGGTTTTCATGTTACCAAAATCCCTCATCTTCAGTAACTCTCACTCACATTAGAAATTACTATAGAAAAAAATCTCAAAGTTGAAAAACTGAGCAACATAAATAAATTTCCTGAGATGTAAGGTTCCAGATATTCTCAGTACATGACATAAAGCATGTAATTGTTTCTCACTTCCCATTGCTAGGGGTCGAACTATGGCAAAGCTCCTACCAGCAGTGGATACAACAGCCCAAAGTATTTGCCTAGAGGACAGTTACAGGATCTGTAAAGAGGGTAACTCTCACCTTTTTAAACTGTTTTTTCTTGCAGCAGACCTGGTAGTTCTTTTAGTAATGTCTGTACTGTCAGAAATGCTAGGTTCAGAGGTTTTATTTTTCTGAACACTGGACTGCAGAATTACTCTGTAAAGAGTAGGAAAAGAGAAAGATTATATAACTGCAAAGTTTCTAGAAAACACTGAAAAGAGGGTATTACAGTTGCAATAGAGCTAACAAGTATCAGCTGGCTTTTCACAAATCATTCTGAAAAGCAAACTCTTCTGTCTGAAGCACATCCTTCTCTTTCATAACAGCCCTGTTTTAATTATGCTAATGCAAGTTCTTTTTATTAGGAGCACAGCAGCTTGCTTTGCTGGTTGGTTTTGTTGGCTTTTTTTTGCTTTCAAAGAATGGATTAAATTAATGGGTTTGAATTTCCTGTTAGGATTTTAGAAGACAAAATTACTGCTGCAAATTTTAAAAAAAGATAAAAACTGAAGTATGCAACAAAAACAAACATTATTTTCCAGACTGACACAGAATTCACAAAATAAATTCAGAATAAAACCCAAGTAATTAATTTGTGAAGATCAAAGTCTGAATCTCCTTCAATTAACCATGACATATTCCCTTCAAAAAGAAAAATCATTACAAATATTGGCATTTTGCTCTTAGAGGGAATTACTGAGTTCAAAATACTCAAAACTCAGCTTTACATGCTGGTTGTGCTCAAATACTTCTCTAAAAGAATCTAGAGCAATATACTGACTATTTCTTAAACAGACAGATAAATCCCAGGAATTTGGAGACAGAATGTGACAACTGGTCAATAGAGTCCGTGGATATCTATTTAGTGCATCATTTTATACATCTATTCTCTAGTCATTCCATCTGTGCAAGGTTCCAACTATAAAAGTATGCATCATTTTAGAGATTCAGAGCTAAGAGTCACTTAGCTATTACTGTTTATTCCCCTGCTATTATTAGATTCTAATTTTCAGTGGCTTCACTGAGTCCACTTGTATCAGCAGATTATATTAGACTGGAAATCAAAACCTTAATTAATTTGTATAAACTACAGTCTGGTTGGTTAATACTCTGAAGAAACTATTTTCATGGAATCCTAAATATGAATACTGAACATTAACTTTTGGAGCAAAAGTGAACAGGCATACATGGGGAGAAAAATATACATTTATACACTCATGAAACATACACACCAAAAACAGTAATGGAAAAAAACTCCTATGTTTTCACTGTTTTATATGGGCTTGATTTCAGAATTAGAACATGCATTGGAGATAACAAAATTTCATCTAAAATATATTCCTTAAGCAATAAAACTGATCAGCAACCTTATTTTTACCATACACTTCTTGATTGTTTAGCAAACAAATAACTACATAACACAAATTTCAAGTATTTTAAACTTCTATTTGAATAATCTGTCTTAATATTTCAGCCTTGCAAAATATTGTCACTTGATTTGCAAACGTTCAAACAAAAGAAGCAGTTCCTCTAAGGTAAGATACAAGGTTTTAATGACAAGTACTACCAAAATTCTACTGTAAACACAGGACATTCTAAGTTCAATGAATTGCTTACACAAGAGGTAGAAAAAACCACTCCCAGATACCTTCAACATCATATCATACCCTTTTAGGCAGCACAAATTCTTCTAATGAAAATGTTTTCCTTGCATGCCCAAGATGAAAACATTTAAAACCTGAAAGCTTGCTTCATGGTTTCTACTGTGGTTGTAAACAGTTTTAACAAGTTCTAATATTAAAATTGTTTTTTCAGTGCCATGGTTGTCATACAGCATGAATAAATTTGGTCTACCACACTTTCAACCAAACATTAAAAATTACACCAGTGGTGAAAGAAGACTTGCATTGTACCTTTCATCTGTGCTTCTAGAAACTTCTAGGAAAGAACAGAAAAGTACAAACTTGGTTTAACCTTGTAACATTTAGTCACTGAAATATAAGCCTGAACAAACCATGGCACATACTGGTTTACTAGTGCTCATGCAGACAGAAATATGGAAAAATCATGTTTTCTCCTTAAATACATATATTTGGTGTCTGTCTGCATAAAATGCATGCAATGTACATATAAAAGAAAACAAAAGTTATTGGAACATAATCTAATGTTTATGAACTTTCTCCCATAGATGCCCGTTTGTTCTAGATACCAGGTCAATATATATGGCTTAAACCCATACACTTATCTAACATGAACTGAAATATGAGCCAGAACTGTGCCCTGGTGGCCAAGAAGGCCAGTGGTGTCCTGGGGTGCATCAGGAAGAGCAGCGCCAGCAGGTCCTGCCCCTCTGCTCAGCCCAGGTGAGGCCCACATCTGGAGTGCTGTGTCCAGTTCTGGGCTCCACAGGACAAGAGACAAGGAGCTTCTTGAGAGAGTCCAGTCAAAGAATATGAAGATGATGAAGGGACTGGAGAATCTCTATTCTGAGGAAAGGCTGAAGGATCTGGGCCTCTTCAGCCTGAAGAAGAGGTAGTTGAGAGGGGACCTCATCAATGTCTGGAAGTACCTGAAGGGGGTGCCAAGAGCCAGGCTCTGCTCAGTGGTGCTGAATAATAGGACAAGAGGCAACGGGCACAAACTGATCCACAGAAAGTTCCACCTGAACTTCCGAACTGAACACCTGAACTTCTTTACTCTGCAGGTGACTGAGCACTGGCACAGATTGCCCAGAGACGTACTGGAGTCTCCCTCACTGACTCAAGAACCGTCTGGACATAATCCTGCGCCGTGTGCTCTGGGATTGCTCTGCTTGAGCAGGGAGGTTGGACCAGATGACCCACTGTGGTCCCTTTCAACATTATCCATTCTGTGATTCTGTGAAACACCATGAATTAAGGCACCATTTTGCACAAACACTTAAATATTCATCTTTTCAATATAGCATAAGTCCTTACTTCTCACAGAATTTCATCTCATCTGTTCAAAACAAAGAAAGAAAATAAAAGAAGTTCTAAATGGAAAATAAAAGAAGTTCTATAATAAAAATAGCCAACATAAAACCAAAACAACCATAACAACGTACTCATAAGTTTGCTGTATTTGCCAAAGGGAAATAAGGGGATGGCTTATAGGATCAGCTCAGAGCCAGCTGTGAGCATGGTAGAACCTATAACATTACTCTTCAGCAGGTATCATTTTTACATCTCAGATATATATAACTTCACAGGGCTACTCTACAGCAAAGGATAACTGAAATCCCTGTGAGGAAAACATTTGCTAAATGATCACATAGGCATTTTTTAATCAGACTAGAATTCTAAACTTCCAAGGCTGATAGCACCTCAAGGAAAACAGAGAAGTTTGCATTCACACCATTGTCTGACATGGTGTTGCAAATGAACACCCAGAGCTGTCTTCGAGCCTGACAACTGTCAGCTGAGGAGCAGCAACAGTGCTATCACAGCTTTTATTAGAATGCTACTGCATATATGTTAAAGGTAGAAGAAACTAACGTATGGAATTTTGATTTAGCACAATTAGATTAGAAGCCTCACTTGACAGCAGGTTCAATAGATAGGTTTTATAATGGATGTGAGATGAGGCCATGGTAGAGGAAATCTTGCCAAAATCTCAGCACCAAAAAAATTCCCAAACTACATTAGAGAAGAGGAAGATCTCAGGACACCCACCTTACTGCTTTGTAGTCGTTCACATAACATAGTATGTCATACAACTTCCAGAAACACCAGCAAGCACATCTGATGTACACAAAGGTTTTCTAACTCAATGGGATATGATTTAAAAAAAAAAAAAAGGCAGGCTACAGGATGCTGTAATAGCCAGACTACTAAACATACATTGTAAGAATTTTTCATCTCCAGTTCATCTGTAATGGAAACATCACTTGGTAGTTCTGATCCTAAATACACACCCCAAATAACAGACTAATTTATACACTGCTTTTTTATTCAAGCTAATACATTGGTCTTTAAACAAATCAAAATGTGTTTAAATGGAAGTGTTTGGGTCAGTAGCAGCATGTTTTAAATAATTCACAACTTTTTTTTACCATTTAACTCAGTACAGGGGCAGAACACAGGCACACCACCAAGACACCAAAGCCCAGACTCCACAACCCAAGACAATATCCACAGAACTTGAAATGCAAGCAATCTAATACATATTGAAGGGAAATCAATCCATACAACAAACTTTTTTAAAATATGTGATTACACTATCCTAAGGAGGGATGAGGGAAAGAGAGGTTACACAAGTGCATGTCTTCTTTGTCTAAAAAGGCATTTTAGTCTTGCAAATCAGTCTAGGCAACCTGTCTTACAAGGTCTGCCAAGTGCAATATTGCTTTCTCCTTTATCACCTCATGATTTTTAAGAAAACAGACCTGAGACCTCTACCACTCTTCCAAGTCATCGACAAGTGACTGATAACCCTTCAGCCTACAGGGCTCCAGCCAACAGGACTGCTAGGCTAGTCCAGAGAGATCCATGATTCTTATTGATAATTCAATCTCTTAAAACACAAGAGACATTAGCTGCAGAATACAGAGAAAGTTGGCCTAGTTTTTAAGAAAAGCCTAAAAGCCTAAGTGTTTTCTCTTCCTATACTTAAACCAACATTGTATGAGTATTGAAGCAGCAGCATCGGTAATTGGAAATTCCCAGTAACTGGGAATAACCAAATTGCTTGCATCACTTCTACCAACATCAAAGTTTTTTCTCTTTTCCTTTAGCAAGGGAGTTTTTAGACACAACATAGAAATAGTAAGAGAAAGAAAGGATGATACTTGACTGAAATTCATCTCACAGTACAGCAAAACAAAGCACAGACTCATCTCTTTAACCTGTGTTTTATGTTTAGCTTTTTAGTGTGTGTGTTTCTAAATCTGAGGTCTGACTTCCAGAGACCACCAAGAAAAGAGATAGTGCTACATTCAGTATAAAATTTTGAAAACAAGCCTCTCATTTAAGTATGTTATTTGAAAAAGTTAGGGGGAAAAATAAAGCTGAAGTGATCCTTATTTCTTTACATTTTTTTTCTCCAAAAGAACAGATTAAGATGACCTCATCTAAGGCTAACAGAATAATTAAGCTGTCCACAAGTCCGCCAGTTCTCATTCTACTTACATTAGCAGAAAGAGTTTCATGTTTTTTAAAAGCGCAGACAAAAAGTTGCAAGGCCAAAGATAAGGATGACAGAAACTCTCAACCTTCAAGTCTGCCAGGAGAGAATGCCTATTCTTACTTATTACTCTGGTGTAAAACACTTTCTGACCATTCTTTTCTCTGAGAGCACCAAGGTTTCAAGCTTTCACCAGAAGTAACCATTCTGCTTTGAGGGTGGTGATGACAGAGGAGCTCCAGGGAGACTCAGAAGCAAGCAAAGAGTTCATTTGGATTTCCTGGCAGTTCTGCATGCTGCTGAAATTTTTCTTTGGCCAAAAGATGTAAGTTGTGATTTGATGAAAACATTGCACCTTTTAAGTGGAAGCAAGGCACAGTAATCACTGCAGCTACCCTAACAAAAGCAGAGTGGAGAAAGAGGGAAAACTTTACTCAAGGAACTAATATGTTATTAATGCTTTTCTCAGCTGCTGAATCCAAGTAATAGAATAAAGGAATGTAAGTAGTCTCCTAAAGCACTATAAAAAATAATTGTGAACAGAAGAAAATGAAACCAGACTGGCTGGGTAAACAAGTGAGCCTTGAGCTAACACAGCAATCTGCCCGTAACAATCTTCTGTTATGTTAAAAAAAAAAAAAAGAAGTCCTGTTTTATGCCATGGCATATAATACTTGATCTCTTCATAAAAACAAAGACCTACTGACATTTCTAACAAATTCTAATTCTTAGCATTTCACGGGAATAAAATCATGTGTTGGGAAACTAGCCCCCTTTGCAAGTTCATGAACTTGGAAGTAAAACTGAAGCTAACATCTGCATCTGCAATATGCAAATGATAGGACCATATTTTAAAGCAGTACTTTTTCCTTCTTACAGATAATTTTGCTTATGTAGTTTTGCTTATTTGCAGGAGCATGCAGAGAAGAAAAGCTTCAAAATTATAAATTATTCTAATTATAAGAGCTCTTTGCCTTTGTTTATTTCAAGCCAGCCATAAAAATCACTCAATTATTCCAAACAATATACACAAAAATATAACAAAGCCAGAGCAGTGAAATTTACTCTTGCAACAAAGCCAGTAAGAAACGTGACAGGAAAACATGCATTTATGAGACAGACAGAAAGTGTGAGCTGTTGCAGAGAAATGGAATGGGACACTTACACAGTGGCTCTCTCAGGGGGTCCTGATGGTTATTATGTTCTTAAACCATCTAGACAGAATAGCAGGCTTGGTAGAAGGGAGCCACATACAATCCACCAGATGAGAATGCTACACAGTGTAGACACCAGCATAGCTAGGAGCCATCTAAAAAAGGGGTTGGAGGGGGAGGAAGAGATGAAAAAAATTCAAAAGCAAAAGCTATTGGTGCATTTTAGCTTGTTTCAAGTTCTTCAAAAGTATACTGCTCCAGTACCTTTGCCAAGCATTTTCTTACTTTCTATGACTAACAATCCATGCAGTCATAAATTGCTAAATGTAGTATCCATGTGCTGCTGGAATCAAAGCAAATTGTTTGAAATCCTCACCAAAGTCACCTATTTCAAAGAAAGTCTGTATCACTCTTGAAAATAAGTGCATGCAGGAGCAATATATCTCTGATCACTTGCTGCAACCTCTCATGCAGTTGGATCAGCCTGTATTCATACATCCTACTTCACAATCATACATTTTGATACTAAAACATTAGATCAGAGACAGGTAACTTTGTAGAAACAAAAAACTTATGTAAACAACTAGATGATGGGGTATATTACCTTCCTGTGTATGAAGCGAAAGCCAATTCATAATCCTTTGCCAAAGGTGCACAATATTGCTTATTAGAACATATACAAAATATCCATTCATCAAAGTATAAAAAATGTATACAACCAACTTCAATAAACACTCTATATAAATCCGTTGTGACTTAAAAGTAAGTAATGCCTCTAGTTTTCAAAGATTGTAACTGTCCCAGCTTCCGGTGCTCTTACTTTGCACGCCCCACTCCCTCCCTCCCCCCCGCCTTTTTTTTGTCCTGGGAAATAAAACTACATAGAAGATTTAGGAGCTTCTGTTTGTTTGTTTAGATAAAAGTAATCAATTTCACTGCAAGACTAATAATTTTTAACAGTCTGAACTAAAAAGAAAGAGACTGACACCTCTTCTAGTAGAAAAACTTCTGACTCATGTAAGGCAGCCAAATACTTCTTGTGATGAAACAATACTAATACAAAGAATGTATGAAGTTACACATTCATTTTTCACCAAATTCTTTCAGTACAAGTTCCAAACCATAAAAATAACTCAGGGAATAGAAAGAGGTAAATTGAAACTCCTCGAGCCACAGTGCTCAATGTAAAAACCAACCTCAGGTCAATTATTTTAATTCTACACAAGTACAAGCTAACTAGTTTTAATTAGAGCAGACGTTGCAGAACATTTCATGAACAGAATAACATTTCAATAGTTGATAGGTCTTCCATTGAGAAGATATTAAGACAATGGCTCTGCACAGGTGATCACACAATCTATATTCATTCTATGGAACACACAATAAGCATGTAGCAATTAAGTGGCAACTAAGACACTTCTGTGCCTTAGAAACTAATCTGCAAGGTAGTTGTGTTGTACTGTGCGATTTGAAGTAACTGAGGTGGTGTGTTTTGGGGTTTTTTGAATGTCAGCTGGGTACAGGCTTTGTTCCAAATATGTTGTTTCTTGTGTGCCTGCCTGTGTAAATGATACGCATGAACAAAAGAGAATATATTAAAAGCAAAAATCATCCACAGCAAAGTGTGAAGGTTTCCAAAGACATATTCCTTTACCTTCAGCCCGTTTTTACTACATACTTCTCACTTTTTCTAAAAGTCTGATGATGCTGGTGATCTTAAAAAAGAAGAAAAAGAAAGAAGAAAAAAAAATGCCAGCAGGTAGCAGCATCATCCCCTACAGAAGGACAACACAACAACAGCCAAGTTGACTGTGGTCTGTGACTCTGGTGCTGTGTCATTTCCAAAAATCTGACAGCCAGGGGTCACCACTCCTTTCCTAGCAATCAAATGAGATCTACCTAGGTTTTGAAAGCCTTGCATTCTCTTGCAGTTTATTTAAGGACAGACAGAAACTTTTTTTACCTACAGTTGCTACAAGCTACAACAGATGCAAACTTGTCTTTACAGTTGGTGTTTTGGGACTTGTCTAAGATAAAGAGACTAGCAGTTTCCCTGACAGAAATGCACTTCTTTGAATTTGTTTACCGAAACAGTGGCTACTCTGCCTTCCAGATCCACCAGACATTATTACAAAGCCCACATGATTTAGAGAGTTCTTTTCCAAGGAAGAGAAAATGAAAGAAAGGAAGCTGAAAATCCTTCTTTCAACTCTTCTTAGGTAGCTGACTTTACTTCAAACACCAGCACACACCATATTCGATCCAATCAAACACAACCACACAGAGTCATACTCTTTCACTTTTTTAGTATCACAGGAAAGACAAGAGAGTGTTTGTGATTAAACTAAAAGTAAAGCACTCAGAAATACTACAGGAGCTTGTAAAGTGTAGAATACCAGAATCAAAAACTACGCAGAAAACTAGAAATTCAGTCATGCACTTCTCTAGCCAAGTTCTCCTGCCTCCTCAGCACTCACCAAGACTTCAGAGAAATAGTGAATCTTATTTTTGTTTTAAGGGAGTAAAAGCAGTGTTGGTAACAAACATTTGGGGGCAACAGGAAGTATGCATGAAGAGGAGGATAGAAGTGTTTCTGGCATTTTATATATTCAGAAACTGACTTACACCAGTGGAGATGCAGCTGGATCTTTTGCTTGCCTTCTGCTTTTCAGAGCACGAAGCTTATCCCCTTGTGTTAAACAGTTTGTTTCATCATCATCACTGTACTGGATAAGTGAAGGGGGAAAGAGATAAGCCAAGATTAAAATATAGACGCGTTGGTATTTAAGAATTAACTTATCTTAAGCTTACAATTACAATTATCGCAACAGGATAAAGTCAAAGGAAATTCACTTGCATAAATACAGTTCTGTTCCTTCCAGTTTCCTGTTTGCTGCATTTGAAGCTGTAAACAATTAAGTGGTGTCAGGAAATACATGTATCAGAATATTGTCTACTTTTAAAACAGTGGAAATAATATCTAATCAAATCTTTCTTTAGGTACAGTATAATCTTCACTAAATACAGCATTTCCCTCCTTCACTTGCCTTTTAAAAAACAGCAGTACCGTCTTTTTCAAAAAGCACCATCAAAAGGCATTACAGAAGTTGCAACTACTTAGAAGCTAAAAAGAGTAAAAAAACCCCTTTCATCCCTTTTTTTTAAACACACAGTGAGGCAACAGACAATCCAAAATGAAATCAGTGTTTTTGATTGCAGATTGTGAGCACTTTTTTCCTAATCTTTACCTAATTACAAAAGACTAAAGCATGACGATGCTCCTACTTCACCTGTGTTCTGAACTTCATTCTTCATAACTGCTGTCCATACTTTTCCCCCCCCATATCCCTTTATACAAAAAGGGCAAACAGAAAAAAATCAGATTTAGTGCACCCACAGGTTTGTTCAAAACCTGAGAGATTCTCAACAGTTCCAACTTTTACAAGAGCACAATATTTGGATGGTTACCAGTTCAATGTCCTTTTGGATGGTTCTCCTGTTTCTCGTGTTATTAATTGAAATATCATCTACTCCTGACAGAATTCTTGTTACAGCAATTTTATGGTTTCCTTTCAACTTTGCACGGAAAATATCCCCTTCTGTCCAAAGTTCTGCCTGTTTGCTATCATAACATGGAAAAAAAGGCCCAAAACACAACAAATTAACACTGAAGATCGGTACGTTTACAACAGAAGAAGAAAAAGATATCTAGATTTATTTTTGGTAATAATTTACAGTCAATCTACTTACTCCATCAGGAAATGTTGTTGTGGTCCAATCACAGAACCAGGTCTATTTATTCTGATCCAGGCAATAGTTTCAGCAGCTGTCATCCGATAATGCTTCATGATGTAACAGGCAATAAGTGTGCCAGTTCGTCCAAGACCAGCTGTGTAAGAAAAAAAATGGCTTCTTTTATATACCCATCTTCATCTGGAATCTGCTGTAACTACAGAGATTGTTACTTGGACAAGCAGTTACTAGTCTAATTTATTTAACAAACCTGTACTTACCAAACTTGGTGAGTGCAACTTACCCTTCAATCTTTTTTTCATATACAAGGTTACGAACAGACTGTTCATGCTTTTTTGAGTGAGGTAACCTCACAAAGTCAGCAACTTTATAAATACCCCTAAGTTTAGTGACCTTTCTATCTATGAATATGTATGTAGGTATGAGAATGTTTTTATGCATAGGATAAAACAGCTGGCTTTTTTTCAGAATTCTCACAGCACTTTCTTGCAAACTGATCATACATTGCATGGAAACCAGCTGCTCTTCCAGCCCCTCCTCTAATTTCTCTCTTTAATTCTCAAGAAAAAGACAAATTTTGCAATAAACAAGTCTGGGTACTCCAGAATGAGGAACCTTTTTTTAATGGCCCTCAAAACAGTTCTATTTACCTTGGGAAACATGAGAAGCAAAGAAGTATAGCTCCAGCTAAGTGGTATCTTTCCTCAATCACTTGCTGTAAACGCAAATCACACACCACCTATACTCATTTAACAATTGACTGATCAACACCAGTGTAAAATCTGTATAACACAACAGCCAAGACAACCACACAACACTTTCCACAGCTTTAAGAATAGATTACAGCATTCTACTCTTCCTCAAGAGTAAGAGCAGGCTGAGGAACATAGAGGTAGT
The DNA here is from genome assembly GCA_013397565.1 of Ptilonorhynchus violaceus. NCBI lineage: Eukaryota > Metazoa > Chordata > Aves > Passeriformes > Ptilonorhynchidae > Ptilonorhynchus > Ptilonorhynchus violaceus. The sequence continues at coordinate 225,480 of VZRJ01009480.1, read as the reverse complement.
CTAGACACCATTAGTCTGACATGTATCAAACAACATCTTAATTTAAATGAAAACAAAGCACTTGTATCACTAATACTCAATATTCTGGCATAGACAATTAAGTGATATGCCAATTTATCTTCTCAGTGAAGAACAGGAGAATGTACTTGTTTCCCCACAGTTAAGATGCTGGTTTTAACAATTCTTTCACTTTCCAGTATAATTCTGTTAAATGCAGCAAATGGATGGCAGATCCAGAACAAAAATGCAGTCTTTGCAGGTCCAAAGCAAACAGGTTAAGAAAATGCTGTTGTCCCACAATCACAGCATTATCAGGTATACTAGTGATGCAAAATTGTGGAAAATAAATGTCTGATAGACTATTAAAGATGGTGTGGGAAAGGAAACATACTGCCTCCAGAACCACAGAAAACTGAATCTATAGTAGCTGCATTGGACATGCTCTGAAATTCTTGGCAGTCTAACTCTGGAGGAACAGATATTCAGAGCACACTCAAGCTAGTATGAAGAGTTTCTGAGGGATGAAGATTGTGGTGGTTCTAGAAGAACACTCATATATTTTGAGGAATCTCCTCAAAAAGCTGCACTATTTTCAAAAGTTATGATTTGGTATATTTAAACATGTATTTTCAGAGACAACATGACAGAACTTCAAATGCATTCTCAAAAGCACCCTTTGGAAGTGCTAACACTTTCTAGCAGAAAGAGCTATTAATATCGGAAAACTCACTTTCTCCAGTCTTATATTTGGGAATGGCTGGGATGATTTTTCTGGAACTTAAAAAAATTAAAAGGTGAAGTGCTGAACAGAACCATAGAAATAATTTGTACAGAAAAGTTGCAGTTTGACAAAGATGTTACTAACTAGATATAAAAGAATTATACTAAAAAATACCTCAGGAACTGCAATTATAAACATCACTTGTAATATAAATTGTTTTTTACACTATACCTTTGCAATGAACGGCTATTACACCTTCAGCACTTTCACAAATATTTAGAAATGTTTTAACTATAGTATCACTAGGTGTGCTTCCATCAGCAAAGAAGAGGTCAAAATGCTCAAATCCAGCATCTGTAAATCGTTTGGCATCATACAGTTTTTTGTTGAGGCGTATTATAGTGGTGACCTTATGTTGCCTGAAGTATGGGAAATAAGCCTCTGGAGCATGGTGGGGATAGCCTGTTCGACAAGAGAAGGGGAAAAAAAAAAAAAAGGAGAGAGTAAGGCTCAAACTGCAGAAATAAACACAGACTAGAAAACAGGACATGAAAACACTTTCAAAACAGAACTCATGTTCAACATAAAGAAACAGACTAACTGAGAATGGAATTTTAACATCATCACCTAGGTCAGATACAATTAAACCAAGCATTAAAATTTTACTGCCAGAGTTCTTATAAAAGGAAAAGAGCCAAGGAAAAAACACACTGTTTGAGGAGCAATTTTTAAAGCTTGTTCTTACTATAACAATCAACTAAGAAAGCAGTGGGCTTGTGTCCCCCACCTCCTTTTTTAAGCATACCATTTTCAATTTTACTTCTTGAATGAGGTCCACTGAAGGCAATGAATTTGTTTGGTATTATCCAGTTAAAATCTCCATTTTCTGCTCTCTGTCAAGAGAAAATGCTTGGTTTATCATTATCCCTGTATTTTCAGGTTTTTCCTTATTGTTTCAAAATACATGCTAGATAGAATTGATGTATAATTTTTGTCAAAGGAAGTTGTGTTAGTTGCCTGCTTTCTTTTTTCATCATGAGGATGACAGATGCTCTCAACCTCACTCTTCTTGCCTGTGTTCATGTCTTTCTAAATCAGAGTTTCAAAACAATGCAACTGATGCCCTCAGATGAAGGGCAATTTCCAATTTTTAATTTTGTATAGGTTTCTAAATTATTACTTTGGTCTTACCTCTGTTCACAATTTAAATAATGATTTTTTAGGTTCTAGGAACATTTAATTTTCTCTTTACAGATATCTGGCAGCTTTACATTTCTGAGACTGTATCTTGTCAAGAGTTGCAGTCCTTCATTGTCACAATCGTTTCCTATGTCCAAAAGTGAATTTTATGCGCTTGGAGTTTCCCAGCCCTGTTTCCTTCCTTACCTCAAAGAGTGTTATATCTTTGCCACGTGTTCACCAATGCATACTTTGATTGTTTGCCAGCAATCAGTTAGACTTGGGCCTGTATGCCCCCTAATTTTTTATCAAGACTGCTCAAGAATATCCAAGGCTTTAATAATAATGGAAAACCCCATTTATTTCCATTTTGGTTTCTGATTTCCCCCATGTTTGAGCATAATTATGCTTAAATCTGAATTTTAATATTCTTTCTCTGACCATGCACCTTTATTTAACTATCATAGTTTAAAGAGGCAAAACAGAAATGGAACTTAATACTACAAAAGAGTAGCACAGATTACAAACAATCATTTTAGCATTAGTAACAGCAAACAAATCAAAAGATCCATACTGAACACTTACTTCATAATGCTCATATTCATTTACATCAAACGTACTAAAATCCAGGAAACCATACTGCAAAGCCTAAAATTCAAAACACAGCTTTTAACAAAGATGCCTATTCAATGAGGACAGTTTATCACTCTTCTTAGTTACATAAAGTCCCTTATTACACCCTCTACTCTTTCAGAGACATTTCTTCATATAATTCAAGAAATACAGATCAACACAGTCTTGGTTCAAAACAGATTTGTAAATTTCAATATAAGTGAAGTTAGATGAGTAAATCAACATTTTTTGTTTTGTCACTGAATCACTACAAAAATCCCAGATTACTGAAACATTCAGTCTTTTCATTACTGCTAGGTGCACAAAAGAAAAAAAAAGAAAAATAACTCGCAAAAAATATCTGTTGAAGCTATGAGTAGATTCTAAAGACTGCATTCAAGGATTGCAAATATTTTTTGTGCACAAATGCTATTTCCTAGTATCTTCACTGATTTCAAACTGTTTGCAGTCACAAAGTCCTAAGTAGATATTAGTGCAAGTCCATGATGTCCCATAATTAGCCACAACCATAGTACTTAATACTGTATAAAAAAATGTAATCATTTGGGTAACTAACAGTTTATCCACTTGTTAAATCAGGAAGCACAAACACAGATAAATCCCGTATCTCCAGATACTTAAAATATTACGTTCTAATTTTCTCTTTCACTATGTAATCCTTTGTAGCTTTCCTTGCTGTTCACTAGCAAGAATAGCAGTGCACCAGTCTTGGCATACAAGTAGCCGATTTCAAAACACCCAAAAAAGCTGAAAAATCACTAATCTTCAAGAGGCTGACTTAACCAGTAAAAACATCAGTATTAGGTAGAGACACCCATAATACAAAAGACAGCAGTACAGTGGAGAGCTGCAGAATTCCCCATTTCACTACTCATACAGACTAAAGAGAATGTGTTTTGATTCCCCTGTCCTTCAATGCCACATCGCTTCACCACTACATTGCTATGAAACACTAGATTATGATAATTGGTAGTTAAAGAAAGCACCTACCTCCTAAAATGTGTTCTATTTGTATTACTAAAGCAAAACTTGAAATCATAAGCACGTGCTTCAAATGCCTAAAGTGTATAACAAACCCACTCAAAATTACTTTCAAAGGCTATGTTCAGCCTAATATATAACACCAGGGGGCATATAATAAACAGAACACATAATTTTCAGGGATTAGAGTTATGAATAACCATCCAGAAAGATTACATAAATAAAACTCAAAATTCCCTCTTTAACATCTTCACTAGTTGATTATATAAGGTATTGCTTAACTTCTACTGATGGTGTATCTAGTTTTGTTACAATGCATAATGCACAGTAAACCAGCAACAATCAGACAATCTGCTATTTCACAGCTCTAACTGGATCCTAGCTTCCTAAGCCTTCTTTTCCTGATCGGCAATAATTATCTAACCTTTCGAAATATGCAAAATATTAGTTTACTAACCTTGTTTATTGCATGAAAACAGTCCAGTAATGTCAGATGAAAACTGCAAGTACCAAAGGAAGCATCCCTATAAGATATGATGACCAAACCAGTAATTACTGCATTTTAATCCAAGTGAAAGCAATTGAAGATACTTCTCTAAAACACCTTCAAAAAATTATTTCAAGAAAATTATTACAGTGAAATAATTATGTCAAAGGATTATTCATTTCCCATACCTTGAATCTTACAAGAATAACAAAACATGAAGTAAGTTATGTTAACAGATACAACATTAAAATTACTCCAGTTACAATCTTGGTAAAGATGACATGTTCAATTTATGACATGAACACTGAAACTGGCATGTTTTGGTATTCATCAGCAAAGAACAGACAACAGAAACTCCTTGTGGCAAAAGCTAATTCCTAAATAAGTATCATATTGTAACACACATTCTTTGAATATTTTCTTCCAAAGTACACTTTCAAAAAAGTAAGATTTTAATACACTGCTCCACTTAAAAGATGAAAGAGACTGTGCACATGCTTTCTTTGTATACATTAACAGCATCTTTTTACTAAAACTGTTAGGATAAACATTTGAGTAGATATAATAAAATATTTTCCTTAAGATGCATAAATGGTTTATACTTAAACAAGAGGATAAACTGGTTTCATTAAAACCCCTTCTTTCAATTACTATTTTTAAAATTCTGTTGATCCAGGAATGGCATATTCTTAATAAGTGACCATTATCAAATTTCATAAGCACCATAAAGTGAGCATTCTACAGGAATACTCCAGTCAAGTAAATAAATAAATGGAACTGAATACTATAGTCAAGTAAATAAATAAATTAATACTACAATAAAGTAAATAAAGAAATTAAATAAATTAAACTACATCAGACAATATTATGTCTTGGCAGAACACCTTGAGACCATGCAGCCCTTACCAGCAGAGAACTGCTAATGTTTCTAACGAGTAAAAAACGTATCATGTTCAAGTTTCAACTGAGAGGAGGAAGAACTTTTGAAGAACCCGGATGACTGCCTCTAATACTTTTTTCTATCCTTTCCTTCTTTATGAGTCAGTGTGAAAAGTAAGCAGGGCAGAAATCAACAGGAGACGGAAATAAACAGAACCTCATTCAAATAAAAGAAAGGACACATAACGGCAACATTGTGGTAGTGGGTGTGTCTTAGATCACCTGACAAGAAAGACCAAATGCATAAAGCCTTCTACAGACAGATAGAAGCAAGTTCACGTTCTCAGGCTGTGTCCTCGCACAGAACTGCAACCACTCTGATATCTGTTGGAGGGATAGCACAGTAGGGCACAAGCAATGCAGAACGTTCCTGGAATGCACTCATCACAACTTCTCACTTTGTCGAATGTACGCAGCAATCTGCAAATACTGTCTTGTGCATAAAGAATGCCATTAAGTATTACAAGCCCTTTGTGGTGAATATCAGATACTTTGATATGTATCACCATCAACTACTGGCACAAAAATCAGACTGCCAAGTGAGGAGCAACGTAGACCAAAAAGCCCAATGAGTGCATACAAAATGGTGTGGCTCCCTCACCTTCTGCTGGTACATTCCAGTACCAGCAGCTAACACCTCTAATTCACTGATTATTTAAACTTAAGACAGTGAGTGTGTCCCAAGTAAAGACTTCAGCACAAAAAAAAACAACATAGCAAAAATTGTTCCTGAAACATGCAACATTCTTCTTCAAAATATCAAGGTACAGAAAGTTCTATTGACTTCTTATTTACCTGAAGGGAAGATATGAAACGCTTCCTGCCAATATAAGCCTGTACACATCTTCTGGGGATTCTCTCAGGTATATTATCTATTTTTGGAAAAAATACAGAAAAGGAGAAAAATTATTTTAAGACTTGTATCAATAACTTCAAGTCACTTGTTTACTACAAAAGGCATAATTAATTATCACAGAGCACAAAACTGCTGGAAGAGCGGCATCAAGCATAAATGTTTGCAAATATGTAACAATAAAACTAACATAAACAATATGAAATCTTATCAATCTAAAGGAATATATATTTTTAAATGAACTTTATAGATTTATGCAGAAGTTGTTCAACTATAGGCTACAGTGAAAAAGCTTCTGTCCATACAGATTCTTACATTTCTACTGCAACTCTGCTTGACCAGTTTGTAGATTTTTTTTTTAAATTAAGCTTTTAAGATGTAAATCAAAACATAAAAACCCGCAGAAATATCAGCAAAGCTATGAATCACGTGGTACACAAACAGTTGTACACTCAGCAGACAAGACTAAACCAGTTATTTATGTATGTTTTGATCCTCCTACATCACAACATTTGCATTAATCCAAATTCTGTACTTCCTCCTTTGCACTGGTGAGGCAGTATCCAGTAACTAAATCCAGATGCCATAAACTTAAAAAAAAAAAAACAAACCAACAGAAACCCAAAAAGAAAACAAACAAACGAACAAAAATCAGAAGTAAAGTACTAAGAACAGAATGAATTCAACTTTCTACTGTCAGAAACACCCAGAAAAGAATTCACAAAGGACCAACTTACGAGAAATATCCGTATGGTCTTCCATCACAACATGTCTGATCCCTCTTGGATAGCCTTTAACACTAAGGTCTCCTTAAAGAATACCTAAAGCTCCTCTTTTTTGCATATCTCTTCTTCAAATACCATCAAACACCATCCCCAGCATGGCCAGGAGGTAACAACTGTTAATAACAAGCTGTCATTAACAGGTCAATATTCAGTAATTTCAAGATAATACTTTTTCTTTGAAATTGCTTTAACACACCACAGAAAGCTGGGTTTATTTCACTAATGTTCAGTAAAATTATTTCCTTCTTCTATATTAACCATGTTTTTCCTTAGAGGTTATTTGAAAGTAAAGATCCTCATGAGTATTAATTAAACATCACCCAAAAATCAAAGCATGGCATATTTACTTTCTGTTGCTTTGGACACCTTTTCTTTTAGAAGCTGGCATTGCCTTTCAAATTTCTTTGATGCTGCCGCAAAACCAGTTTGAACAAATGGCTTAACATACCTTAAACATCCCCTCTCCCCCCCCCACACACACACAGAACAAGAGTTGGAACAGATGTTGCTAAAAAAACCCAACAAACCCAGCTTGAAACATAACCTAAACAGACAGCTAAAACAGACATGGCAACAGGTGACTCCTTTGATTTTCCTCATTCAATTAGTGTGTTAAGTATTTTCTGAGCATTCTTCCTCAGAAATTAGCAAAACAAAACAAAAAATCTTTCTTGATAAATAGCTAAGTAATGAAAACTGGATGTTTTGTGTATGTGTGCTCTCACTGGGGAGAGAGAGAGATAAGCAACTTCTGCATTTATATTTGCAAGTATACACCCAAAATAGAAAAGATACTTATAAAGCCTCCCCAAGTATCATTGAATAGCTTATCCTCAGACACCAGAGTTCATTTTTAATTCTGCAGGCTTATTCATTGCCTGATTTGGATGTAAAGGTTCTCTTCCAAGAAATTCAAATTGTGTGCTTTGATACAGTCCTAATTTGCATCTTGCAGCACAGTGAACACATATCGCTAGCAACCATATAAATCAAGCACTTCTTGTTTATCAGGAAGTAAGCCCTGTCCCTGAAAAACTTACAAACCAGAGACATGAAATGGCATTAGCAAACAGATGGTAGTTAGACAGAGTTTGTAGCCAGAAATGAGTCACCTGGAAAAAACTTGGGATTACAGAATCACAGAATCAATTAGGTTGGAAAAGATCTCTGAGCTCATCCAAGTTCAACCTTTGACAAAACACTGCCATGTCAACTAGACCATGGCACTTAGTGCCACATCCAGTGTTTCCTTAAACAACAGCTTCACCATGTCCCTGGAAAGTCCATTACAATGTTTAATCAATCACCCTTTCTGTGAGGAAATTCCTCCTAATGTCCAACGGGACATAAGTGCCATCACACTGGGTAGTACACAGAAAGTACCAATTGTACCACAGGCAAATAGAAATGCAACTAATACCAGTTAATTTTGTAAGCTCATGCAGCTCAGAAAGGCCAAGGATTTCTCTGTATCTCAGCTGAGTTTTTATCAGCTTCTTAAAGAAAATAAGGTTCAATGCAGAAGCATTTGTTCACAAGTGTAACAGCTGCAAGGAACAAGTTTTTTCCATTACAGTGTGTTGTGTTACAATAAATCTAAATAATGTTCCAGTACACTGAACTGCACAGTATACTGAACTGCAGTATACTGAATTGAGCACAGATCCCACTTCTGAAACTACATTTCCGGTGAAACACCTGCTAGAAACACCTTTTTAACATACATTCACATGTGTATGGACTTTTCATAACATAGCTATATATGAACAGCTGCTACATACAAAGACACTTAAAAAACCCAATCTCATTTTGAAAAGCAAGAATACAACTTGTATAATTGAAGCAAAATACAGTATATTTACTGAAGAAGGAAACTCTCAATTTCTCAGAATTTTCTAAAATAAAGAGAGATCCTGCTACACTTCAGCTGTGACACTACTACACACGAAAGACACAACATACGAACAGTTGCAGAGACAGCGGTAGATGAAATGGTCAGATGGTGTACTCACTGAAAAGTGTTTGCAAAAAAAATTAGGTTAGTATGAGGACAGCTGGATGAGTGCAATGCTGTAGAGTGCTTCAAAGGGGAAGAATGACATTCACACATAATGGGAAAGACCTTAAACAGATAACTACCTCACAAGCAAAGCATCCTGGCAGTAACACAATACAAGAAGCTGTGATAGTCAAAGTGGAGACAGGATCAGTTTCTATCACAGCTTAAGGGAGTAGCCAGCTAGAAATCCTGGATGTAAGCAAGGCTGCATTCAGGTTGGAGGTGAACCAAATTCCAGGTATGGAAACAGGCAAGACTGAAGCAGCAAAGCTCAGAGAAGCAACAGATGTCATGGTGGCAGAGGCCACATTTGCGTTAGGAAATGGTGTGCACCAAAAGAAATGCATCTGTAGACAGAAAGTCAGCATTAGAAGATCTGACATCTGTACTATGTACTTCCAGCAGCTTTTAAACTTAACAGCTGGGTTTAGCCTGGTCCTGTGGACTGAATGCCCACTACCTGTTGGGATTGCTCCTAGACTGCTCTATGAAGTGAACCAAAATGCAGTAGGCAGAGTTTAAGGAAAAATTCACTTCAAAAAAGATTTCTGACACACCTATATCTATATAAAACTACATATAATATTGTTTCTGACCTGGAGAAGGCCACTGAAGCCTTAAAGATGAACAATTTCATCGGAATGATGTGGGTGAACAAAGGACTAAAGTAATAAATGGGCAAGAGAAAGTAGCAGTGGTCAAAGACTTGTGGCAGACAGAAGTGTTGAAAAAGAGAAGGACTTTCTACGGCAGCAAGCAGAACTGAAGATTCAGAAAGGAAGAGAATGGAAATGTTGATCTGATGAAAAGAAAAACAAAGATATAATTGTAAATTCATGAGGTATGTACTGGGGGAAGGAGAGGAAATGAGAAAAGACAAACTCCAGAAATCAAAATGTACAACAGCTGAAACTAATTTGTCCAGATGCTGATTACAATCTATGTTTCTGCTGTGCTTTCTCAGATGACGAAAACTTTCACAAATAAACTTGCTTTCTTACGTTAATGCCAATAAAGCAACCAACAAAAATTACTATTAGGAAGATAAAAATACTAAAATAAATTTTGAGCAATGATATTAGCTGTTATTTAGCAGAAGCAGGCATTCTCTGGGATAATTTTTATCTATTTTTGTATATACAAATGAAGCAAAGTCTATTAGAATTTTACATTGATATCCCAAGGAGCTCCTTTCCTGCACCTTAGGGAAATTCTTTAAAAAAAAAAAAAAGACCTTCTTTCCAAAAAACTTAAGTCAATGCAGCATGTCTGAAATACATCATCTGCAAGTACAGCTTTAAGAATTTTCCTACAGTCATAAGCAAGTGCAGATAGGTGTATACATACATATCTATACACTCACAAATACAAACAGAAAAACTCCTAAAATCTTTTAGAAATCTTCAACTTAAATAGCTTTCAGGAAAATTGTTACTATAAGGAACCAATATCTTTCAATTCAAACATATTATTTTATCACAATCTGCAATCACTTGTATACAGACAATTTCGAAATTTGCTTTCTTTAAACACACAAAAAAATATCCTAGTGAACTTCAAAACATAGCCAGGAATTTGCTATTAGCAGTTGAACCACTAACATTGCTCTAATCATCCTTTTCATTTAGGACATCTGTTTCTAATTAAGGAAGTACAGGCACCTCTGTGAATGGTCAAGAACCATCTAAGCATTGAACACTGGGAAAGGTGCACTCAAGCACTCCTCTTGACAACATCGCTGTGCAGTCAAACAGCCGCTTTCAAGTTCACACAATGAAATACAAGGGTTTGCAGGATTAGGCAACCCATTCTTTATTTATGAGCATTTAAAATCAAACAGAGAATGAGAGCTTTTAGTGAGCCATGTTTTTGTCTGACTCATTAGTGTTTTCAATTCAGCCGATTTTTTAAGCAACCATTTCCTAGATTAGAGTTTAATCATGAGAATGGTATTCACAATAGGATGCAAAGTATTCCTGGTGGAAAGGGAAACGAGCCTCTGGTTGAAAAAGGCATCTTAACTTTCAATACATGGCATTGCCAAGTGAAATATTAATGCTGCATGCAAGACAAAACATGTTTAGTAATAATAATCTATGACATAACTTGTTGCTTTTTCAGAAGAATTAAATAGGCTATTGAAATATGTTTTACTGTTAGAAACTATATCAAATCAAACCTGTAAATAGCACTTTAAATCCATGTCTATGATGTGCTGAGTATGATCACGTTTATCCACCTGCTCATGCTCAACTGACCTACTTATGGCCGCTACCTAAATCATACATTTTACCAATCATGCTGACTTGAAAGCCAGAAAATAATGAGGTAATTCATTTTAAACTGCTTACAAGCAAATTTTATGTGATACAACTATCTTCCAAAAATGTCACTCACATCCAAGATAGCCTGAACTGCTGTAAAGAGCAAATAATTAAACTCACCCAATCTGAACAAATGCAAGTAACTGCTGTGTGTGACCAGACTCAAACACAAGCTCATACAGTCATTATAACTTACAAGTATTAAAGTATTAAAACCTCCTTTGGATATACTAGTCAGTTAATACATTAGATTTCTAGCAATATGCCTTAGGAAAAAATGTTACATGTCACAATATTAAGATAGAAATATGTTAGAATAAAAAGCTTCCTGTATGGATTTGCGTTGTAGTGAAAAAATGCATGTGGCCAACAGTTTCTTCATTAGCAGAAACACAGTCGTTAAGTGGATAAAAGTGGCAGAGGGTGAATAACTGCCTCTCTCTGGCAACTCTCTTTGTTCATCATAAACAAAAGCAAGAAACCTCCAATTACCTTTTAAACAGCAGAGGGGAAGTATAAAAAATCCTATTAGCTCTGAACTGACTGGGCTGGGCACATCAGTACTTCATGACAGATAAGAAAGCAACCTAAGACTACAGCGAGCGACCTCCAAAAGAACAATCCTTCTCCTCCTATGGAGACAAGCAGTTTGGTAGGAACATCCTGGAGAAGAACTTAGTACAGACAGCAGGAAAAGCTGCTGCTGTGAAGACCAATCTCGATTTTCCAAATACAATTCAGAAAAGGCAGCTTTTTAGAGGACACAAACACAGAGATAGCCAAGACTTCTGGCAACTTCTGCTTACATGAAAGGTCAGTACTTTGTCCATCTCGTCTCTGCCACTTGCTTGTCAAGCACCTCTCACGAAAACACAGCTGAGGGTAAACATGGTTTACCCACTCATAATTTGAGCGCTGCCACAGTTACCCACTCACCACTTCCCAGCCTCGACTGCTAGACAGGTTTATCTCAGGCTTAGCCAGAGATAATTCTTTAAGTGTCACAGTAAGAACAGAGCAGTTCCAACACCATACCCATGGGTGCCAATTGCTTCTCCAACCTCCAGCTTCTACCCACCATTAGGCTCACAGCTAGGAAGGACACTAACAAATTGAAAAGGCAAAAAACCAATACTACGGATTAGAATGGATGAAGGAAACGCTGCTTACCCTGAAGAAAGAAGATGAGAAAATAGACAAAGTACAGAGATGAGTCCTGGAGAAGGTGACCTGAATTACAGCAGTTCATGGGGCGGTACCCTGGGAGGGTCACCCTCCAAGTACATAATTAGTGCCAGGCCTGAGAAAAAAAACACTGTTACAAAGTTAATGTAGCCAAGGGGAGAGGGGGGAGCTTGGGAAATGGGTGGACAGGGCACAGAGGGTACATTTTCTTTCTTAATATAGAAGGAGCAATGATGGAAGAAGCAGACTTTCCTCACCCACAGCCAAGTCCTGGTGAAAATCAAGAGAAGCCACTGTAGATATCAACTCAGAAGATCACTGCTGCTTTGGTAGTGTGGTAAGGCCTGAACAGTGCAGATAGCTTTCAAGGAAAAGATTTTTCTTTAAANTAACCATTCAACCCCAACACACTGAATTCTAGCTACCCTTTGTGTGGCTGAATGTGCCAATTTTTTGCTAATCTACATAGAAGAATATTATTCCCATTATGCCATATATGTCTGTAAAAATGAAACAAAATACAGAATTAAAATAGATGAAAGATGAACAATAAAGGGATTAAGGTCTAAATTGTTAAGATTTATTCTAAAAAATTAATATTTTATTCTAAAACTACATATACAACAATGTA
>VZRJ01009480.1:197752-212652 GCA_013397565.1 Ptilonorhynchus violaceus | reverse complement strand
CTTCACTCTTAAGGCCATGTAATACTGAAGAGCTTGAGTTAGGCTGTGCTGTCACATCAAAGTACACCTGGAAGGAAGCAGCAGATGCAGGAGGGGAGAGAAAGAAGTATGTAGTCTGGAGAGTTCATAAACTATCTCCACTGAAGAGGAAAGAAAGACAAGTTAGATGAAGGGGAATGGGGGAAACATTAAAACACACCAACTGTGAAGAAAAGACTGAGAACAGACTTTGCTCGAAAACAAGAACACTAACAGCTGCCCTTATCACACCACAGTTAATGAAGACTTTCATAATTGCTTTAGTAGTCCAAACGAACATATCCCCACATGACATATATACACACATACACATTTAAACAAAAGATGTGGAATGATAAATCATGCTAATATATCCCAATTCCTTAAAACAGAAGTTAAATAATATTCTGTTTAAGAATACAAATGTAAGGTCAACAAGCCCTTGAAAAAACATGCTCAGAAGTTGAATGTTTATGAGGACATAGAACTCCCAAAGAAGAACTAGTCATATACAGTTCATTACAGTTTTATACTTTAAATGTAACAGTGTTAAAAAAAAAAATAAAATAACAAAACCAGAAATCACAAACACTCACTGTGCCTTGTTTATTATTCCTAACAAGTAACTTGTGGCTCCTGCACTTACAGAGCACCTTGCATCCAAAACTGTGCTTAAGTTATCAAATGCCTTTCAATGCAAATGACGAGCACTATTTTCATGACTAACTCTGCAAAGGCCACACTCCCTTTCTACTTCCTTTCTCTTCCCTGAACAAACCTGAACTCCCCCAAACTAATGCACTGCCACACAGTTCCTTAACCTAAGGTAAACTGTTGAAATGGGAACCTACCATGAAGCGAAAATTAGAATCAAACAAGAAAACACATTCAATCCACATAAAACGAAGTACAGTATCAATCTACAACTTATACTGTAAGATCAGAAAATAAATGATGACAATCAGCTCAAGCAACAAAGATTATTACTAACATGACACAGTCCGAGTAACTAAAATTACAGAAAAATTTTCTAAACATTTGACCAGTATCTGGATGGATCCTTCTCCAACAAACAGCAAAGCATTTTGAACTAAAGAAGGTAGATGCTTAATCCTACATATGTTTTAAATAAAGAAGTCATCAATATTTCCTTTCAATCAGGAAATATGCTTATAGACGTGTTTATCATGCATTCTAAACAGATCTTTCCTTTGTATCATTCCTTTGCCCCACAGAGAACAATCCAATTCTCCCTCCAGAAAGCAGAAATATGGGCCAAGTATGTGTGAACACTTGAGCAATGAGCTCTGTAATTAAACCTGTCTCTTCATGAAATATCATCAAAGTGTGCCATGGAAAAAAAAAGCCTCAGGGGCAGTTTTTCTGTCATCTTTCTTCAGTGGAATCCCTCCCACATGAAACTGGGAAGAAACTCTACCCTACTGTAAAGAAAACGCAGTACCAAAGCCAAAGTCTCTTGCATTGGAAAGGAAATCAGCATCTAGCTAGAGCTAGCTCACCATCTAAGACTTGCAAATCTGCAAGTCCAACATGCCCACATGCAAGGAGGTGACTGATAGTCACACTGTGCTTCACTCTGCCCTGGGCCTTTAAGGGAAACTGCCAAAATATTCAATGCGTACAATGCAGTAACTTAAGCACATCTTTGAACTCTAAGAACTATAGGTGGTTTTGACTAGCCTCTTTCTGCCATATGCCATCTATCTGCAACTAGCCCTACCACATGCCTTGGCTATTCAGTCATGATCTTGTGTCATACTTCAGCTGGATTTATGTGAGCATCCCTTCTTTACTCTGCAACTCCCACTTCCTTCACTGCAGCTCTCTAAAACAAAACCTGCCTGCTCTTCTGTACAACAGCCTCCATTTTTAATTACTGTGGTTTGGATTGTCATAATCCATACATATTAATCTTAGAGCTTTATTTAAGTCTATTCAAGCATTCCCCTTCACCTGCATGTTGTCATTGCAACATGGCAGAACTACTGGATGATCAAAAATCAGATTTGCGTTAGGTTTTCTGTATACTTTTGCAGTCAACCACAATATTTTTCATTAGATTGTTTTGCCATTAGTTGATTTTCTGTACCAAAATTCTGCTCAGAATGTCAGCTGCTGTGCCACACAATGCGACTACTACACAGATTCAGAACAAGAGTGTAGGAAAAAACAAAACCCACTTATTTCCAAATAATGGCTGATAACTGAAGCCAGTCCCCTCTCGCTTTCTGGGCCTCAATTATGATCAAGTAGTTAGGAAGAAGTAGTTTCCCTAAAAGCTGCAGCTGTTTTGTCAACATAATCCCTTAACTGCAAACGAGCTTAGTAACTCATGCTACCAGTTCCCACATGGTTTAACAATCCAAAGGTCTACAGCACCATTCCTAAGAGCTTGTGTTTCAAATACCAAGAGTGACACATTTTGAAATCTAGTTCTCAATTCGTAAAAAGTGCTATAGAACATAGACAACAAAGAAACCTCAGGGAACAGAAAATGGACATCCTGCATGATGCAGAGAGGCAGCAAGGAGACTGCATCACAGAAAGTACTGTGTAGCCTTTGCAGCCAATAAATAGAAACAACCTAAGGCTACACGAACTTCAACCCCTCAAATCTCCAACATCAAAAAGCCCACAGCTTCTCATTTCATTTTACTACCCAGTAATCAAAAGAAATGGTTACAACCAAGGTGTGTTACAAGTCAAAACAGAACATGAATATGGTACATCACATCTTTCATCCTGAAGTATTCAGCATTTTATTCCTTGACTACATTTTTGTGTACCAAATACATAGAGTTGTGATGTAAAGCCAGTCCTTTCCCCCTCTGCAGTCACAGATACGGCTTAGTACCTTTCCAGCCAACTTGTATATTCCCAGACTTTATACAGGCCCTAAGCCTATCACACATTCTCACTACTTCTCCTAGGTTAACTAAAGAGATTACCTTGTATTAGAGAAGAAGCAGCTGGGGAAGGAAAGGTTTATTTAAACATGCATACACCAGCAAATGATACACTATACTTTGTGCAAGATACTTCTTCTCTATTTTAAAAAAGAAGAAGAGGTTTTCTGTTCGAGGAAAGATAAAACTTCACGAAGCAATCATTTTTTCTAAATGAAAATATTAATACTGATTTTTTTTTTTAAGTGATGCTCTTATTTCTTAGGAACACAGATTGCAGTAGGGAGGAAAAAACCTAAAATCATACAATTTCACTCACATATCACCTAGACTTTAGAAATTCTCTTATTATGTGGTACATTACTATAGTTACATTAGTAGGATGACTATTCAAGAGAAAAGAATTGTTTTTATCTTGCTGTTCCAAAAATTAAATATGAAAAAATGAACAGTCAGCAGCTGATGTACAAATTGAAATACTTACTGCGTAGGAGCCTATGAGGAATGCAGCGTTTGCTTGCTTTTTCTGATCAAAGCCAGTATAATGAATTATTTTCTTCCTTATCAATGAAAACGACTGTATCAAGAAATGAACAAGATTATGATTTTGCATTTTTTACAGCTTCTTTTATAAAATCAGAGGAATGCAAGAATTTGTTTACCTACTTTCAGCCAGCTGTATTCATAGAACCCAGTATACTGTAGATTAGTTCCTCAGAAGCTTTAGAAAACTGTATTGCATCCCTACCTAGATTTTTCCAGTATTTTTCCCAGTATCTAGCCTAAATAATTTTTAATACAAATTACAGTAATCTTTTCTTTTTCTTCTTAAATACAGTTAGCATTCCTGACTTCAAACCTTATGTAACAGATAGCCATTTATGAGAAGTAAATACAAAGTGGCATTCTCAAAAACATCACAGGCATATTACAGTTGCAATAGTTTTAAAAACAGAATTTAGACTTTTTCATTCATTTTTCAAACCCGAATCTAGATAAATCCTCTAGTATTTGTTTCTAAGGATCAGAACCATGTTTAGATTAAAATATTTTGAAAGTATTTCTAAACTTTATCATAAACAACTTTTTAAAGTATCATCTTGGCTTGGCATACAGTTTCTCCATTTATCTTAGAATGTGGGTGGAATGGCATTTTCAACAGAAAGGAGACACACATGTGTGGTAGCAGTTATCCCCTAACTGGCCCTCGAAATAAATTCTGATGTTCTTGAAACAGCACACTTTGATCAACTGCTTAGCTATCATAAAACGTCATTTTATGCATTTAAATAGCAATGGTACTTGCTCAAATACCAGATTCAATGTACTCAAGACAAATAAACCCCAGATCACTAGCAGAAATACATTCTCAGCAATCCTAACATGTCTCTCCAATATCAAACTCGAGACATTGAAAGAGACAATAATATAGACTTGTGTTGCTTCACAACCCGTAAACAAAAATCAGAGAATCTTGTCTCTGGCAAACCACAGTTACCAATTTACCATCTCCCAGCCTGGACCACTAAACAGGTTTATATCAGGCTTAGCCAGAGATCATACTGCAAGAAGCCCAGTAAAATCAGAGCAGCAACATCACACCCGTGGGTGCCAATTGCTTCTCCAACCTGAAGAATAAAGCAAGCCTGAATTACGCAAACAATTATCTCTGACAGACATCATGGAATGAAAAAAAAAGAATACAGTCTTCGTCTATAATGTGATGTATACTTCCCACTTCGCACAGTTCAGAGGCAGTTTAAGGATCTAAGTAGTTTTGAAGAGGCAAACTGTGATTGACTTTAATGCAAATAAGCTGTTTTATCTGCCAGACAGGTTTTATACTCCCACATCTATTAGAGGTCAACTAACTTGTAGTTACCCATTTTAATTAATTTAAGAAATCCATTTTAAAGACACTGTGCTCTAGCAAGAGCACAATCCCAAAAATTACTGAGCTCCTGTAAGAGAAAATAATCTGCAGTAGGAGCACTGCAGCCTCCTTCAGGCCAATGCTATCAATTCTACTAGAGATCAAATGTGGCTCATTATTAAAAAGATGTCAGCATCAGAAGAGAAGACTAAGTCAAACAAAAACCATTTCAAATAAAAACACATTGCAGTGCACCCTCAAGCTCTCTCAATATTGGCAGATTGCCAATAAGATTGAATTCCAGGAAATAAGTTTTTCATATACAAGAGTATTCTGCATTGATTTAGCACCTGATCTTTTAGAAGCTTAACAATAGTTACTGCCACAGTCCTGCATCTTCCGGTTCTTAAAGGTAAGTGGGTTTTCCCTCCTGATCCTCCTCCTCCCTAATTCATCTCGATAAAATCTAGCATTCATATTCAGAATTCAGCTGGATTAGGAAGACAGGAAAGGACCTGAACAATAACAACAACAAAAAAAGAAATTTTGACCCTTTTTTTTTTAACAAGCCAATAATATTGGCTTTTAAATAAAAACCCCAAGCATTACCTTTAATTTCTTATTTAGCTTGCAGCAGTATCTGTAGACCATTGCCAGATTGAGTGGTCCAAAGTCTGCATAGAAGCTGTTAGAATAAAGGGGAAAAATTGTACAAACCCCTGTAAATGCCTTCTTTTTTAACAACATGCACAAAGCAAGGAGTAATAATATACCTGTGATATATGTACATCATTCTAAAAACAAGCACACCTTCTTACATACATACATACATACATACTATTTTGTTGGAGGAAAAGTTTTGTCACCTTTAAACATGGACTAAAACTTTTTTGTTTTCCACATAGCACCATTCAAAACTAATACCCTAGGTTTTAAAAACTTTCTCACTACTGTATCACTCCATGACAAAAGTTTTTAAATTCTATTTTAAGAGCAACTCATAAGCTTTATTTTAAAACAAGGTAATTCATAGTGCTAGAAAAAAGGGAACACAGAGAATAAAGATTGATTAGTGCTTTAAAAAACAGCAAGCATGCTCTTGATCAAAAACATTTGAAGAATTAGCAATATACCACATCACGTAAAAGGCAAGCACTGTTCACTACAGGGGAAATAATATATCCATTGTCAGCTCATAAAGGCTTGAATTGATTTTGCCGTTTTTTTCTCTGATTCTAGGAAGTTCAGACATTCCACTTCATACATGAGCAACCAAACACACCCCTTTACTATGGCAGTTCAACATGCACTTCTGAATATATATGGCTGCACCATATTCCTGTGTCTTCTAACAAGAACAGGTACAATGAAAGCTTCTGCTTTGAAAATGTTTTTAAGAAATCCTGATGGGAAACCAAGAAACTATTCTAAGGCCTATAAATCATCATGGCAGATAAGTCTTAGAAGACCAAACTCATGTAATTAATTCTATAATGGGAATGGTATATTTCCCTCAGCT
Organism: Ptilonorhynchus violaceus; assembly: GCA_013397565.1. Lineage (NCBI taxonomy): Eukaryota > Metazoa > Chordata > Aves > Passeriformes > Ptilonorhynchidae > Ptilonorhynchus > Ptilonorhynchus violaceus. The sequence continues at coordinate 206,315 of VZRJ01009480.1, read as the reverse complement.
CAATTTAAAAACAGAACGAGACTGGTTCCTCCCTGTTGTTGTTCTAATTTATTTCAGTAAAAAACCAGGAAAAACTAAGTCAGTACTTACTTCTCATATACAAGTTCATCATCTATGCAGAAATAATGAGTATTCGCACCTCCACTCTTTGGTTTTTGGCAGAGAATTGCAAAATAAAGGCGATCTGAAACGCAAGAAAATGTGAAGCTTTTATAAACGTCACGCTTTCCTGCTGAAAGTCTGAAATATTACCCGTCAACAGGACAACTTTAAATGGTTTAGAATTAAGAAAATCTTCTTTTAAGTATTAAATTAGGTATTACTATTTCTCCAGTATTAAACAAACAAGGCACACAAAGATTGAGGCTTTTTGCTCAGCAGAGTTCCCATAATCCGCAGCTCTTCAGCGTTCCTTCCCGAAGTGTTTCTTGTTTGACAACCTTGCAAAATAGCAGGAGCCTGACCTGCACCCACACACAGAGCAGAGACCTCCTCTGGCAGGTGGTTGCACTCCAAACACCAATACACACACCCTACCTCTCCGAACTAAACCACAAATCCCTCTGCACCTCGGAGCACCTACGTTAAACTAAAAGATGAAGCACACTTACACCAAAACATATGCACTTGTGTAGAGCCATGAGTTCTGACAATAGTGCCATGCAATTAAAGCCTGCAGGTGACAGACTTGCAAGGGATGCAAGGGGGCAGATGACTGCTGCCCATCGCACCACCAGCCAAGCCACCACCTGGACATCTCCATCTGAATTCCCATCCCCACCCTAGCTGCCCTTTAAAGCCTATGTGTCTGCAGGCAGAAGGCATCTTGCCCTGTGTGCTTGCTCTGGCTTCCTTTGTTAAGCGGAGCTCAGGGGAAAAAATACCAGAGGTATTCACACAGATATAAATTACTTTTATGGCTGGGGAAGCTGAAACCCCAGTGAACTTTAAACACTGACTGTGCTCCTGCTATAAATTGCTGTGCTTGCGGTAATTGGTCAATAAAAATTGAGGCTTGCAGCACCACGGCAATACTTGTCTCCCTGTTTTCAAGAAAATAATTGTCATAAAATATTTGGATTAAAATTCAGACCTAAAAGCAAAGCTTTTTTTTTTTAATTAGTTCCCTAGAACAGAGATATTATTTAAGTATCAAAACAGATCATCTGCATGTATTATTTCAAAACATGATTTGTGATGAAGAAAAACAGGATGTCAGTTTTTAGACAGCAGAGGGGAAATATCACTTTAAGCTTCAAAACAACATCATCCATTACCAGCACTTAGAAATCATTACTTAAATCTTGAAAGTACATGTCAAAGTATGCCATGAAAGGAGTTACCATATCTATATTTTGTCACATGCTCAGTGCTCACCTACGTACAGCAGTATCTCAAAGGATGGAGGCAGACAAGTCCACCAAAAAGGGTACATTTTCTAAATGTTCATTTCAGTAGAACAGCAGCCTGATGTGAATGGTTTGGCTTAAACATTTACAGGTCAGGTACAACCAGTGGGACGTACAGTACCTCCTAGGCAAATCAGGCACCTACTTCCTTACTCTTTCAGCAGAAGCAAGGCACTCAACTGGCTAATTTATAATAGTCCCATTTTGTAAGCACAGTAGCTGCAGTACTAGACGGAAAGTGCATTCCCTGCTTCTGTATCTCCCAACACTTACCAAACCATCCCTTGAAAAAAAGTCAAAGGATAAGATTTAGACTAATGTGTGCATTTTTAAGAAATGACTAAACTAGACCACAAAGTTAATTATGTGTGGAGAAGCAAGTGCACTGATACTCCAGCTGGGTGCAAAATACACTATGGCAAAAACCGCTTCACAGAAAGGTAGTTCTGGGGGTGGACTTTGGAGGTGGAGGGAGCCCCAGCTTTCCACAACTCCCCTGCATCTCTCCCCACCACTGTGTTAATTGCTGAGCTGTGTCAAGGTGGATTTGCATGAATTAATAATTAGAAACTGTAATAGGTGATGATCCCAAAGAGATTTTTGCTTTTACATCTTTCATGTATTTGTAGCTCTGTAGCCTTTTATTGTGTAACTACACAGATTCTTAGCTAGTATTTTTCCTACCCTGTTAGACAGGAAGACAAAACACATTCCTAAAATCCTACCACAGTCTTTCTCCTTTCAGAGCCAAGGATCCCATGTCTCATAACAGGATATATTCCTAACACCTTATCATCCTTGCTCCTTTGCGAAGAACCAGGGACATTTTGCTGTCCCATGTCCCATAAAGTATAAACAAAACTAGAGCTAGAAGTATAGGGGGGCCAAAGCAGGGGTGTGCAAACCTAAACCTCTAATTGGAAGGCTGGCGTCGAAGTGTCAAAGTCCTGTATTACGCGCGCGTTTTTGGTCTGCATCTTGTGTGCACTTTGGCCATAAGGTACCTGAAAGACCTTCATTAAATGGTAACCCCTTTATCCCCTTAATATTGTCTGGCTTCTAATTTTTAGGTGGTTAAAAAGGCATCAGTTTCCCAGGGCAATATTAAAAAAGAGGGGGAAAAAAGAATAAAAAAAAGGAAAATAAAAGAAAGGAGAAAAAAAAGAGGAAAAAAGAGGAAAAAGAAGGCAAAAAAAGAGAAAGGGAAAAAAGAAAAGAGCAAAAGAAGGAAAGAATCTGCTTTGGTGACTTACTTCTGTCTGCTCTGAGAATGAGAGCTAACGTGTGTGCAGGAAGAACCGAGAGCAAAGGAGGAAGCAGAAAGGAGAACTGAGAGGATGTGATACCTAGGGATTGTGTTTAAACTGGCATTGCTAGATTAAACACATGCCACTGCAGCCCCAAGCTATAATTTCACACCACTTCTAAACTGATTTAATGGCTAGCTGCCACCAGGTTCCTTATAAGGAAAAATCTTCTGAGTTAGCTCACTGAACCAGCCCGCTGGGGGTTAACAGCAGGAATATGCAGCCAAAGTTTCTCCCTCCATGGCATCTGTCTTTAATGCCAGTCTAATTATTGACTAGACTAAGCTCTCCCTCTTTGGAGTACACAAACACTAAACACATCGAAGTCTGGGCAGAATGGCTGTAGTATTCAAACTGACATGCTACCTTCTTGCACTGCAGCTTCTTCACAGAAACTTTACATCACTTTTGAAAATACAAAAGCACTTTGCAAAGAGCAATCCAAAGTCTTCAAATACAATAGGAGGACAAAAATGAAAATAAATATTTTAGGTCAAAGATCTAAAATAATTTAGCATTTTGCCCCTAAACAGGATTTGGCGTAAAAGAATCACTTGCATCCTCAGTGCTCCTACTTTTACCAAAATTCTTCTGTAGCTTGTACAAATGTCCTGCAAAAAGAAGAATTCCTATCTTGAGCAAGCAGTGTGTATGTGGCCTTTTGAATTGCTGTTGGCAATGGTTCTGCTCTGGTGTCGCTGGATTGCGTTACTTGTTGCTATTCTTAAAACACCTGAAAGAAACTTGAGTTTAATGAATTTACAGAAGTGCCTCACAATAAGAGCACTGTGTGTCAAATGCCAATATCCTGACAAGCTGTCCCTTCCTGTGCACTTCTAACAATTGCTCCCTACTATGTAAACAGCAGGCTCCATCTTTTTAACATGTTTCCTATGGGGAGATTTTAGAATGAAGAGATTTCCTGTACATGTATTTACCTTTCTACTGATTTACCAGTCCAGCATCTGACAAACGCTGTATTACTCACCATGTCTGTTTTTACCTGTTTTTTTCCAAACACATTCCAAGTTACATTTAGTCAAGGATTAGTGTGTTCATTTTTTTAACAGAAATTAAAAAAGAAAGGAGTATTCCTTCATTAAGGATCTGATTGCAGGACTGAGGGTTTATACACAAAATACACTCAAGCATTGATGATTTGATTTCACTAGGACTCCACAAAGGTTTGGACTGCCAGCAGCATGGCTTCCCTTTCATTATCTTCATGCTTCCTAACTTCAGCTTTTTAGTATTTCTTTTACATAAGTGCACTTGAGCACTTCCTAACTCCTGCAAATTTCTGATAAAAAAATCATCCTAAAACTATCAAACTAGAGCAGACCTTTCTAATCATCTCTCAGAAGAACGACAGAGTAGGGCTCACTGCCTTACAGGCTGCATCTGCACTGCAATTAGGAGATATCGCTGCACACATTAGATAGACTTCAAATACACTTAATTTTGTCAGCCTTATATAACAAAACAGTTAAAATACATAAGCATGAATGTCACTGCAGGCAATTAATTTGAGTAAGCATCCAATGTACAACAAAATGAGCCTACATACGCCTAACCAAGGCGCAGGTTACCAGAGCTGTATTACTGCTGGTACCCGAACTAGTGAGACTAAAGCTAGCACAAGCATGGCTGTACAAGCTGATTGCAGTGTGTATGCAGAACCAGCACTTTGCTTGTTCAGCAGAGCTACAGTGTTCTGTGGAAACAGATGTGTAGAAAACTGAGAGATAACACTTCAAAATCACATTAATGTGAATTTAGAGACAAAAAAATAATCTCCCTCCCTTTACTCTCAATAAGCCTGATGCTTCTCAGGTTGTGCTGCACAGCCCTCCAAGAAAGAAATTTCAGTAATTCAAGAATTATAGTTGGACTTGACGATCTTAAAGGTTTCTTCCAATCTAAATAATTCTATGACTTTAAGTGACAACTAAATAGCAAACAGACAAAAGTGGCAGGACAAGTCTGTGTATGATCAGCAAACATTATTTAATACAAAAAGAAATTCTACAGTTCTGTTGTTAAATAGATGCCTGAGAAACTCAGAGACTGACAGTACAAAAAAACCCAATGTTAGTCTGTTTCGAACCAACAGGAACGTAACCAAAGGTTATTTACTATTGTAACAGGAGTGTACTTTAAAATTCAGAGTTGGTATATGGAATTTTGTTGTGTTTGACTTAAAAATTTCAAAATATTTGAAAGACACAAGAGAAAACATAAAAGGCAAATTCTGTTCCAATGTCAAGACAAAAACTGAAATTATTTAAGATTTTCTTTTTAGCCTTTCTATGCTTGAAAAGATTCATTCAGTCATCACTATGATATTTCAAATTTAGGTAATGATAGAGTTGGGGCAATTAGAACAACAGCCTGAAGTTCAAAAAGGAAAATGAAAGCACACTAAAAAGCTAAATGAACATTTTTTTAAACAGAAAACTATGAAAGCATTATTTTCAGTGTCATTTCATGACTGATCAACAACACTGTTCCTTCACCTACCTAGAGCGCTAGCACTCTGCTGCTCTTGACTGATACACAAGACTACATATGTTCATGCACTTTCAGTACTGGATTAGACACTAAAAGCTTTAAATATGTGTTTAAAATTTTAACTTTGGGAAAGACTCAAAAGTAAGTGAGGTCATATCAATAAAAGAGTAAACACAGTTTTTGTACTGAGATAGTTGCGTAATAAAAACTACTTACAAGTGCTGATAGTCAAAATATTGGAAGCTTAATGATACTTGTTAGAAGTGCCCTTAGCATTCCAGAAAAATAGTTTTCTATAGCGTACACAAAGTTTACAATGACAAGCCAGAACTACCGGAAAAAGAGAACTCAGTGGTTTGAAAAAAACCCCACAAACCTCAACAAAACCCCCAAAAAACAACCCACCTAGCAATAAATACATTAAAATCAATGATATTTCATTATCAATTCCAAACGAGAGTGTAAGCAAAATGATTCTCAGTGAGGAAAAAACAATAGGTATGTACAGTGCATCTTAGAGCATCCTTTAAGACGTTAGTTCCACACTGTAAACAAACTGGATTCAGCTGGAAGAACAGTCAAATGTCAAGAAATGACCCACGATGTTGTATCACTTAAAATTTAATTCCATGTATAGCTATTGTAGTTACTTCATTTTAGAATTAACTACAGAAAATAGGTGAGAGAGAAACCTACACCTTTTGCCTGAGGTTTATGCATTATAATTCCACCTCTTCTTTAAAATTTTGTTTATAAAGTCAGAGCAATGACAAAGAAAAGTAACCAAGGAAAGGAAATTAACAGCTTTCAAGCATCTCACAGAGCATTGCTACATTTTATTTAGATCATATACATCCTATACATTTACTTCTCTCAGAGATTAGAGAGATATGGGAATATTCTTCTAATAAACATAAGAAATTCAGTTCCAGCAAATTGAATTCATACCAGCAAGCCTCATGCATTAGTTGACAAAGAGAAAATGATAAAGCTTACCATGGAGCTTAATAGACTAAAAGGAACAATTTTTTAAAAGGACAGCTTTCCTGAACTAGTCTTAATAGTAAACAAAACATTTAGATAGTTCTGATTAATAACTATTCTGACATATGGCTGATGCATACAATTAATTACAAAATAAAGGAAGGCAATAAATACTGTAAGTATTTTAGGTATAAAATTCCTGGAAATAATGGATTTGAAACTTTGTTGTTTATGAATGTAAGATCACACAAGAAAAGTTCCATAAATCTTTACAGCAATTTGGGTTTATGGTCTGCTTCTGTCTTTCGCAAAGTTGAAAATAAGAGTAGCCTGCAATGTTCTTAATAAGTTTGGCACTGTTTCTGTAAGCTAACACAGATCTCTCAGCCTTTACAGTGGTTCAAATATTTACCAGTATGTCCGTTTTTAAGAGCAGGACGGTATGCTTTGTCTCCAGTCCACAACTGTTAATTAACTTCACAGAACTGCATCATGAGAAGGCAGAACTGGCATTTCAAAACTTGACATAACTTTAAAACAGTTGAATAAAAAGGTTCAGCAGTTAGCTTATTCTTTAAAGATTTCTCTTTAAAAACAAAAGTATGACAAAGCAGCAAACTAAAAATTAGACTATAATTAAAATTAGAACTAAAAATCAGACAATAAACAGCAGCCACTGTGCACAGAAAGAACAAGACAAAATGAAGCATTATTAAATATAATAATCTAGTGCACTTTAATCAAATTGACTATACTAGGTACTGCTGCACATGGTGAAAGCCCACTGAAAAAACACAAGTCAAAGCCTAGGTGCTCTACTGCATTTAAATCGGGGAATATCTCTTTGATGGAGAAAATACAATAATTTAGCGGGCCTGTTGATGCCAGACACACATTATCAGATCCAAGCAACTGCTTCGTTAGAAGGGTTAAATAGACCTGTTTGCTGGAGATGTGAGCTGGACAGGGCTGCATGGTAATCCAGGTAGTGAAATTACTTTGATAGCAAAAAGTCATTATCTGTCACATGAGGGTTTCCACATTTGACCTTAAAATCATACTATCATCATGTCCTACATAAATGGTTGCTGTTACAGTAAAAATACACATGTGGAGTTTTTTCAGCCTTAGAATTTTGCGGGTAAGTACACCATCATGTTTCTCTGTGTAGATTAGGCCTAAAATGCTGTATTTTAGGCTGGAATATTTAGGATTTTACTCCCTGACAGCATTAAAGCTTTTTAAAAAGAAGAATCTGGTAAGCTTTGAGAGTTTACATTCTTTCCATGTAGCTATGCCCAATTTTCAAAACAAAATCTTAACAGTTTTCTAAACACAGCATTATCTAGGAGACACACTAGTTAATTTAAGGAACCCTGTTTCTTGGCACAGAAAGAAAAGGTACATTGGCGCCTTTTCTACATGTTTACTCTTTATATTTTGTCTGCTCTGTCCACAGATATTTCCCATGCCCTTCAGCCAAGAGGTTTATTTCTTGGCTTTTTATGGTAAGTTGTAAATACACTACCATTGTGAGATTGTGACACATGACTTGAAAAATAATTTTTCTTGTTGTTGCCTTTAGGCAAACTAAACTCAAGGTCGTCTTTTAGCTGGGGAACTCAAAACCTAAACACAGAATTTTTTGGCTGTGATCCAACAGGGTTCTTAAAAGAGGCAGATTCCTGTGCCAAAACAAAGCACGGCTTGGAGCCTGGAGTCTCTGAAAAGGGGGACGACGCTGAGCAAACCTGCCTGCACAAGCTGTTGGCACTCGTGTCAAGAAGAGGTGCCACGTTTGCCCACTACTTTACCCATTAGCCAGCAAGCACGACATCACGGCATCGTATCTATATACTCCCAATATGTGGAGAAATATGTTACTTTTTTTCCACCCCACAATGCGTTGAACGGACAGAAACATGTTGAACGGACAGAAACATGTTTAACGTTGTTTTCCGTTTACTCTCTCTCGCAAGCAGAAAACGACAGCACAAGGCAAGTGGTGCTCGGAACGGCTCGGGCTGTCGGGACGTCTGCAGGATGAGTTATCCCGCTGGACAAGCGCTGCAGTTTTTAGGAACAGTTCGCTGTGTGACACGCCAGAGCTCCGCGCTCGGGGGCTGACCGACCCAACGCCCGGCTGGCAGAGGCTGCCGAGCGCCCCGGGGTCCCGCCGGGAATCGCGCCGAACCGAAGTTTTCCTGCCCCGCGGCCGCACTTCCCACCCGGGGCCGGGGCGGCACCCACCGCCGGCGGGACGGGACGGGACACCGGGACACCTCCGCCCCCCGCGCCCCCGGCACACCCCCCTCACCCGCGATCCTCAGGCAGGTCTCCGGGCCGGCAGGA
>VZRJ01009480.1:157389-190695 GCA_013397565.1 Ptilonorhynchus violaceus | reverse complement strand
TTCTCGAGGAGCTGTCGAACTGCTGTATCAGACAAAAACCACACCAAACCCGGTTTCCGTATTCATGCAAAGACAGAACTTCACACTAGCTTGACAGTTGAATAACAGCAGATGCTCAAATGCATGCAGAAACGAGTGAACAGTTCTTCTCAAAATAAAAAACCCACGAGGTTGTTGAAAAGTATTGTAGTCTCTTAGATTGTTTTGTCAGCTGAAAGGTTATGAAGATGAGAGTACTTTTCTTAGTGGGCAGAGAAAAAGAAGTATCAGAGAGAATAGGACTGGGGGGATCTCCAAAAGCTATTCTACTCTGTGAAACTCTCTGATTATATTAATTACAGAGTTTCTCTTGGCAAACTTTATGTTAATATTATTCAAACTTACGTCCCTCATGCTTTGGGTTAAGCCCACTGCTTTTATATTATCAGGAGTGAGCACATATAACAGGTTAAGTCTTGGAGTTCAGAATGTCCTCACAAGGACTTTGATTTAAAAGGTGATGAATTCAAATTAGTAAAGATCAGTAAAGAACTTCTGAAAATTGTGAAACTTAAAATTCTGCTAGATGCAGTTGGACCCAATGATTTTAAAGGTCTTTCTCAACATAAATGATTCTATGATTCTGAAAGAATTTTGGCAGTATTTCCCATTGTTGTTTTCATCAGACTTTTTTGTTCAGTTACTAGTGTGCTGTCCAACACATTTCTTCTACTAGCAGTTCATAAACCGAACTGTGGGCTGTGCAGCAGCGCTCTGCAGCTCCTTCAGCAGTACTGATGGGAATGTGCTGCCTACCCTTGACTACTGCAGGATAGCAAAGCAGACAACTGATGATTTTTGACAGACTTTGGTCTTCATCTTGAAGCTGAAGAGGATAGGTGGATAGGCCGTGATCTCGTTGTGCTACGCCTGCAGTAAAACCGGGTAGCATTGGGCAGAGCTGAGGGGCACAGCTCGATCATCAGTTGAGCTTGGACCAGGGCCTTTGCCACTGCAGCTGGAAATCAGAAGAGGCAGTCATATCACTGTAGGGGATCTGCTGCCACAGCCTCCGAGTGGGAGCACAGATAGGGATGAGACTGCTGATGAAAAGAATTGGGCAGTGTGGTGTCACAAACTCGGAGGACACTGCCGTGGGTCAGTCTGCACATAGCTGACCTTGCACATCCAGAGAGCTTGTTTGTTCTTGATTTGAAATTAAATCTCTTGAGGAGCCCAAGAGGGGCTCTCTGCCTCTCTGGAAGAGGTGGTAATCATTCCTACCAGGCCAATGAAGACTGCCTGCAGACTTTGCTTTATTTATGTTACCTGGTCTCCTTAAACTAGCTGAAGAAGCACATCCTTAACAGGTGGTTTCAGCAGTATACAAGTGAGGAAAAGCAAATTTCTTCTGAGGATATTCAAAGCATTCTCTAAAGCCCCACAAACAGCATGTTTCAACTTTGATGGAGAATCTTAAGTGTTGCTAGAATAAAAATACAAATTGCTGTCACCCCCAGCAATTCTCTTGCAGAGAAAGAACAGAAGCGAAGGCAGTTGTACTCTGACATGTTCTCTGAAAGACGAAACATTCAAAATTAGCAGTCACGTTTTGAGAGTTAAGTTTAAAGCCTCTCATTAATATATGCTTAACGAAAATACAGACATAAGTTTCACTGACTTGGATGGCAAGAAAGAATCTGTATCTGCTGATACTCTGGACTGTACTGTCAAAGTGTTCAGTCTACTAAAACCGCATAATTCTTCAGTGTGTGCTGTGAATAGGGAACCTTCCTCTTCTTTCTCTTCCCCTCTTTTTTTTTATAGCTCACAAATATAGAAATTTGGATAACTTAAAAAACACATTTGTCAGAGTGATGGTTTTTTAATTGTCTTAAGGAGAATCAATCAGTGCATTTACATTATTAATTGTGATTCAAGATGCAAGTCATTCTCTTCACTGCATTGCAATTTACAGTTTATGGTGGTGGCTTGGCCTGCAGCTGGAGATGCTGTGGAGCATAGGCCAGCCACACAAGTGACCGAGGAGCCAGTGGGGCCAGGGAGCCCAGGTGTTGTATTAAGTAAAGGCTCCAAGGTCCAGGACCTCCCCCTGGATTGTGGTAAGGAGGAAGGTCTCTCCCACCCAAACCTTGGAGTGGTATGTTCCCCTATTCAGTTGGTTTATCCCTGTCAATCTATGTTCTATATATGGTTATGTTCTGGAAAGTTCTCCCTCACTCGACACCCCATTGGCTTTGTTCCCCTGCTCCTCCCCTCGCCTACCCCCATTGGTTTGTGTACTGCTACCCCGCCTTTTCTCCTCCCCCTGACCCTAATGTGATTGGCCCTCAGTGTTCTCTCCACCCCTGTTTGGTTTGGTATATAATCCTGTGTCACGCTGTGCTTTTGGCTTTCCTTCCTTGACCCTCCGAGAATAAACACCTTCTGTGGAACATCATAAGGAGAGTCCACCTCTGACTCTTTATTCCAATCTTAAGGCGTCGACTGTGCAACTGCCTGCGCAACCATCTGCGCTGATGGGGTTAGTGCTTGTGTGTGTGGTGGCTTCACAGCCCCCTTTGGAGTTACTGGCCACGGGTGGTAGCCTGCACCCAGGATAGCAAGGCTCAGGGAGCCTTGGAACCTGCGAGGGACTCCAGGGAAGGCACGGCACTGTACCTTTCCCACGGGATATCGCACAGCGCACCGAGGTACTGCTGGGCAAGCGTGAGGCTTCTGGGAAGGTTGCGGCTAGTGACCATCTAGTTGGGCGAGGCCACGCTGCGACAACAGTTGTTGAGAGAAACTTAGATAATATTTAATTAATCAAGGGTTGGGTTACTTTGTACTGTGGATGAGACATTCAAATTCCTACCATTTCAAGAGGGAAAACAATAATTACGCAATGGTGGTGGTTAATTTATTTGTTCCGTATTGACTAGTAAAACAAAATACCAGCTCTAATTACGCAGCCTTAATTTCTTTATTTACAGCAGCTGAACAAAATAATTGATGAGAGAGGTGTGGCCTGTAGCAATACCATAAACACTGTCTAAAGTATATGGTGTTTATTTATAAAGCAACATGTTATTATCAATTTACTTCACGATGTAGTGTTTATTTAGCACAAGGATATTTGTTGTTCTTGTTAATCTAAGTATTGTTTAGCTAGAGATAACATGGTTATTACTTATCAGCGAAAAATAAATGAGTGTTTACAATTCCAGGGTAAAAACATCATGCTAAACACCAGCTAAGAATTAGTTGTTTTTAAACTGTTGTAATTAAAAAGGAGTAAAAATGTGTACTGTCCTGTAGATAAGACAAATTCTTCTCATGAGAGTGGTGAGAGAAGTGTTCTAGAGGAGTTGTGGACTCACTGTCCCTGATAGTGTTCAAGACCAGGTTTAACGGGGCTTGGAGCAACCTGGTCTACTGGAAGGTTCCCTACCCATGGCAGTGGGGTGGGACAAGATGATCCTTAAGGTCCCTTCCAACCCAAACTGTTTTATGGTTCTATTAAAAGAGGCTTTTTCTTCATGTATGCCTTTCACTGTTTCCTTAATGTCATGATATCCTGGGGTTACGCTTGACACAACATCATGGGAACATCATGGGAGTGATTCTTCTGACCAGCAAGGACAGTGATTTGCAGCCTTGAAAGTAATTTTACAAGTGCTGGTGCATTTTTGCTACCTGGTGTGTGTTCCCATCCTGATATTATTTCTTATTAATTTTGCTTCCTGTTTTGTGTTTTGTGGTTGTTTTTTTGTTTGTTGTTTTTGTGTGTGTGTTTTTTATTTGGTTTGGTTTGTGTTTCTGTGTTTTTGTTTGTTGAGGGGGGGTTGTTTGTTTAGGTTTTTTCCCTGAGGGGGGAGTTACTGCTGTTTCAAAGCTTGCCTAAGTTTTGCTTATTAGCTCCTTTTAAAAATTATTCAAGATTATTTACCAGACTAAAGGCTTCATAAGTCTGGCTGCAGTATCTGGGTATCAGTATGTGTTTCATATTGACTAACTGTTGTTTCACAATACAGAGAAGAGAAATGTAATTAAAAATCTACTCTAATAGTTCAGGGATTTTAATGATATATGGAGAGAAAATATTTCTCCTGTTATGTCTGATGTATTTAGTTTTGTAATGCAAACCCTACACAGAGAGCAGTAGTACAAACTTTACTACACAAAAAAATAACAGTATTAAGTGAAATATGCACATTTTATTTAATATAGTGCCAAGGCATGAAGAGAACTTTTCATGCATTTGGTAAGAACTCTCAGTATTTGATCTGTTTCTGTTTTGCAGCTGCCTATTCTCTGTGCTGCAAATGAGAAACAGTGATGACCATCTATATGTGAAGAATAGTAAATTATATGTGAAGACACTGTTTATTTACTCTTAAGTGCCACACATTTGAATCTTTTTCTAAAGAACTAGGAGGAAGCAGATTACTATTTAAATAGATGAGACATGGTCAAAAAGCAAATAAAAGATATGCTACAATCCAGACTGGCCAAACAGAGTTGTCTTGTTTCTTGTTAGCAATAAGGCTCTTAGAAAATAAGCTAATCATGATTAGTGTAAACCAGATCAGAGGATTAAGAAATAAAGAATGTGAAGAAAAGCAGAGGTGATCTCTTGGAGTGTCCAGGCCAAATTAAGCCTTGTTATTTAAGACTCTTGCAGTGGTGTCTTGCAAGGTAAGCAAAAACTTTCTTGAAAACTTTAGATACTGTTCCTTTTTTAACTTCTCCCTTCCTACCCCCCTGTTTTTTGCTTATATGGAAAAGTGTATTGTGAGAAGGTTGTAGTTCCCAGCTACTATTTCTATTTTCTATGTTTGCAGAGAGCTGAATGTGTACTTAGCAGTAGATTCAGTTCAAATTGGTCTTTTACTTATGACAACATTGATATTTAGCTACAGTTAGGAATTCCCTTCTTGAGACCAGTGGATGGTATAGTATTTTTGCTGGATGCTAATAGCTTGAGCTAATTATAGCACACACTTGAAACAGATCTCATTATTTTCTGGTATATAATTAAGAGTAGCATCACTTTAACATCAGACATATCTCTTGAGCCTCTTTGATAGTGGGATCAATTACCCACTAAAAAACCCAGGCCAGTTCTCATAGGGAGGTAGATTTGATTTTTTCACAAGCTTGCCTGACTGCTCGTATCCTAAGGACTACAAATCCAGGGCCTATGTCCACCCTCCTGTCTTTCAAAATGACTAAAAACTGTTAACCTAATTCTCTCTTAATATTGTGTGACTGAGATGATGTGCCAAACTCTGATGAAGTAAGCCACAGTTTTCATTTAGTCAGGACTTCCTTAAGAAATTATTTAAATAAGGAAAAGGAGCCCAAAGATAAAGTGTCTAATGGCCATGTGAACCCTCTGTCAGAAGCTTTAGAGATTACAGCTTTCCAGCTGGCTCTAAAATCCTCTCCAGTGGAAATAATGTGTTTGGTTTGTTAACAACGAAAGCTTCTACTACAGCTGGTAAAATTCATGCCAGAGCTGGGGTGGAGGCCCCAGCCCTGAAGGCCTTTCAGATCTGGAGTTCATGTGGATGTTGGCGTGAATCTTGCACTTGGTGCTTTGAGAGATGATTGTTGGCTTAAGGCTCAAAAATATGGCCCCTTCTGTATCTTCAGTGTTTAAACAAGAAAGCTATTTTTCCTTCTGCTGTTTGCATCGTAATTATGTTATTTACTTCAACAAAGATGTCAATCTGCTTCAGAAGATTTTTCTTTCTTAAGGAAGCTATTTATTCTTTCCCTATTTTTCAATTGCTATTTTCAATTATCTTTATATATATTTTTAATGCAGTCGTTTGTCTAAGCACAAAGCTAGCAGTAAAAGTGAAGAACAGAATAAAAAGGGGAGTATAAGTATTAAATATACTTTAGTTGGAGGCAACCATAAATTAAAATAAATTAACATATCAGCTAAAACACATATTTTTTAACTGAAATGTCTATAAATGTAAAACAAGCGTTCTCTTTCTTTGCATATTGGTGAAAGACCATCCAAATTAGTCCAAATTTATGTACTATTGTTTCATTACACCCTCATCTTTCATGTTGTAAGTTAGAATGTGCAGTGGCCTTCTGTCCACAATCAAAGATTTCACACATAAAAGCTGAAGAATAAAGTGCACACAAAATAAGTTTTAAAAAAAGACAATAATGGGAAAGGGGTGAAAATTCCCACTAAGCTCTCTTTCCTTTTTTTTTATTTTCCTCATTGTTCTTCTATAGAATGTCTACAACAATTTTAACTTCGTTTTCTTGATGCTGATTTTTATGCATCAGCCGTTTTTTAAATGCAGCTACTGCCATATCTGCATAGTACATAAGTCAGGTTTTTTTTCCAACTGAATTGCCTTGTTTTTGAACTCTCTCCAGAAAATGATCAACAGCCACTGTTTAAAAATTCTCATTAGGCACTTTAATATTCAAGCTGTGGCCCTGCCATTGTTTCCAAGGTCTTAGCATGGAACCCTAGTGATTTCAGTATCAGTTTGATCATACAAATAAATTATCTATGTATTGTAACAATCAATCTGTAAAACATACCTGTTTCTATACTGCTGCTGTCATTAATTCTACAAAGGGAAATTCTTTAAAGAAGCGATAGTTGTTGTCTCAAAATACCAGAAGAGAGAAAATATCTGGCTGACAGTCCAAATGGGATCAACACAACAATGCTGTTCCACAGCATCTGGAATTGCCATGTCAGCAGGCATCACTTCTTGCTAATGTAATTTGTATGTCTCTTTCTGAGTAGTTATAGCTGTATTGCTTTTCTTAAATGAAAAACCTGTAAGACAGAAAAGAATGAATCAGAATTGAAGAATTCTTATTCCTTCCTACTGCTTAGCAGATTGGTAATTGCTAAGGCAGGCTAGTCTAGGCAGGGACTGTTTGTGTGTATTTATGTATTTAAACAAATGTTCAAAATAAATTTTGACTGTCTTAGTCTATGGACGTATTTATTTTACTGTAAAAATGACTTCAAGAAGTATGGACCACTTGGAGATGCATGTGTAATTATTTTTTTCCTGCATGATACATTTTTCACATGGGTAGTGTGTGTGTATCTGCTTTGGAATGCTGCTTTTGTGACCTGTCCTCTGTGTTTTATGGCAGTGACTGTTGCATAAAAGCCTTAATAAAGTACTTTGGAAAGTCATACTTTTTAGTTACTTTTCCTTGTATATCTGTGCAGCTGTATTCTGAACAGATCATTGTAATTTAGCCTCTGTTTCTAACGAATGTAATAAGGAGATTGTTCACACTTGAAAGTTAATTCTGGCTAAAGTAGATGTAAATTTAATTTCTGTAGCTATTGCTGAACAGCTCCACTTGTGGTTGTGCTTATTTGAACTCTGCTTATCTGAAATAACTTTCAACTAATGAAACTAAACCAGAATAAGGGATGATTCTCTAGGAAAAGACGTGAAAACATGAAGGTGTTCAGAATATCTACCTCGTATTGTGAACAAGCTGTGAGAAGTCTTCAGTGGGACACGCTTTCAGATTTGTATGGGAATTTCAGGTGATAAAAATCTATGAAGTATCTTTGTTGTTATCTCTGATGTCATTTACATAAGAGATTTCTTATCTAATTTGAAATTTAACTAAGAGGTCTGCTTTATTGGAAGGAAATTGATGGCAATCTTCTAGAGTAAGTTATTTACTGGGTTCCCGTTCCAGGGAAAAAAGCATGAAGAGCAGGGAGTCCACAGCTGGCTTGCTGAATGATGGATTGACCAATCTTTTCACAGAGAGGGTGATACCATCTGTCTGTAGCTTTCCACACAAATTTGAATAATTTATGTAATCCAAAAAAGAGGTTATGCCTGCCTCAAGTCCTAAGGACTGAGTTCTAGAAAGAGGTGTCCCACATAAAGTGGAAGAGGTATCTGCTGTGGGCATGAAAATTCCATTTTCCTGGATGCACTATTTGCTTCTGTGCATTTTTGAAGCATTTTTTGGGTCTGAACAGTGGTTTGCTTTTAAACATAGCATGCCACAATACTTGCACTGAAAGGCTTGTAAAAGGTGGAGCGAATGGGAAAATAGTGTGTCATGAGTGCAGAAGTCTCTGTTATTCTCTTGACTGCTTCAGCAACGTGTCAACTTGAAATCACAAGCTTTCACTAGAAAGTTACTGGTTCTGCTTCTGTAACAAACAGAAGCTTGAAAAGAGTGATTATGAATGTAAAAATTTGATTTCAGCTTAAAAAGAACCACCAATGTGACACCTTTGAAAAGATTCTACATCAAAAGCAACCTATTCTTAAAACTGGCAATACTGAAGTTACCACTGGCCACTACTTTATAATGCTTTCTGTACATCTGCTTTGTTTAGCCTGTCCCACTTCAAATTAACAGTTCATTACTTGTACTTCTAGGGGGGAATGTGGTTGTACCACTCTTCTTAAGTCTGAGTGAAATAAAAGCACTTTTCCCATTGAAGCTGTGGCATGACCTTGTTGAGCACTTCTTGACGTGTGGGGTTCTAAAAGTGTGCACAAGTACAGCACAGCAGTTTAAGACAAGAGGCAAAGGAGTGTAGAGTATTTAAACAAAAATGCAGTGGAAAATTTAGGTTGACAGAATGCAATTGCAAAAATGTGATTTAGTCAGAACTCCAGGGATAACCGTGTTCACAGTACAGTGGAGATCTCTGAGGACCATAAATACTTCAGTTTAATACTGCATCTAAAAGACAGTGCAGCCCATAATTCAGCCTGACACCATACTAGCACATTATTTAAAACCATCTTAGAGGTACAAATACTACCTATGAAGTCATTAGTGTTAATGCCTTCTATCTACCTAGAAACAGGTGCTATTTGACAGTTACTTGTTACCTTAAAAAGAAGAAATCATACAGAATATCTTTTGCATGTCTTACACTTAATAAACTTTCAGATCTAATAGTCTTTCAGAGGATTAGTGTATACAGCAGCACCTGGAGGGAATAAGTATTTGTGAAACTCTTAGTT
Organism: Ptilonorhynchus violaceus; assembly: GCA_013397565.1. Taxonomy (NCBI): domain Eukaryota; kingdom Metazoa; phylum Chordata; class Aves; order Passeriformes; family Ptilonorhynchidae; genus Ptilonorhynchus; species Ptilonorhynchus violaceus. Next base: position 181,693 of record VZRJ01009480.1, on the reverse strand, counting down.
CTAGGCCTGAAACAAACCCATTATCTCTGATTGTGCAGAAGGAGCTGGTGGGGGATCCATCTTTCATGTACCTTTCACATGGTCTCTTGTAAGAGCATCCTGAACTGGTGGGATTCCCCTCAGGGGCCAGTCATAAGCAAAACAGCCACAATTTGGGGAGCTGGTTTTGGGGTTGTACACCTAATGTTTTCTTTCTGCCAATCTTTTCTTTTCGTTTTCCTCTGCTCCAGTGTGTTTTATGCATGGGTAACAGTCTCTTTGGGGAAGTTCCTGCCCTGGCATATGTTCTCTAGGAGTCATAGTCCCTTTGGAAATGTCCCTCTACTGGTGATGGTCATCTATGGGCTGTAGCTCTACAGGGGTCTCCCTACCCTAGCGTGTGTCACTAGTGTCACTAGAGGACAGGGCATCCTCATTGTGGGCTGCAGTCCCTTCAGAGAACCTCCTCTGCATATGGAGCACCTCTGAAGAGTGCATTTCCATCCATGCCCTCAACAATGTCCCCATCTATATGTCTTCTCTGTTCCTCCTTTCCTGGCAGCTGTCATGTTTTTTAAACATGTGAGAGCAGAGGCACCATGTTGTTGGTTGAAATTTTGGTGTGGGACATGGGGTGCACACTGGTTGCAGAATCAGCTGGAAACAGCTGTGACTACACAGTGCAGCTGATGAATTCCTCCGTCCAGGGCACCCTTGCAGCCTCTGAATACAGAACGCCCCACATTTGTGCCTAGAACCAGCTGGATGCAGTCTCTCAGCATAGCATGCTGTTCCCCTGCAAGACAAACTTTTACTGAGTGGATTCCCAAGACATCCCAGGGTAGTTAATGGTCTACCTAAATAGCAAAACCTGTTTTGCTGCCTTTTGGTTGTTTATTCTGTAGTTAGTTGTGTCTTATTACTTGATATTGATGAAATACTTAAAACTGTAATAGAAATCAATTGCACTTGCTTGTTAGTAGAAATGTCTTTTTGGAAATGGCTCCTCCTCAAGGATGTTAGAGTGTCTACTGGACACTACCGTTGAAAACAGAGGAGAAAAATTAAAATAAATGGAATTGGAAGTGAGACTATTCAGAAATTATATGTGATAATGATTTGTTCATGACACTGACTTCCTTTGAAGAAAGAAAGTGCCTTCAATTACCAAAGAGAAATCTTGCAAAGCAATGAATACTGAGGAAATGATGAGCATCACCTGAGCAAAGCTCCTGTAATGATTTGTATCTGAAGCTTGTGATAGGCACCAGCTTTATCTGGTCTAAATGCTGCAGTTAATTTCCTTTTTATAAACAAATACACTACCAGAAGTTGCTGTGTTTTCCATGATTCTCCGTAGACTCTTATTTGACTTCTAGAATCCATTAAAAAGCCCTTTGTTGTGGTTTTTTTTTGTTCAATTTACATCTTGATATGAAAGATCAAGATGTAAATGCTCTCAGGCACCATGTAGTTAAAAAGCTCTGGACAGATGAGGAAGGTTCTTGAAGGAAGTCACTTGACTCTGGAGTAAGCTGGTGGATGAAATAAAAATTAATTTAAACTGAAATTTGCAATGCATGCCTACTAGGAAAATCTTTTCTGTGTGTGTGTTACTGCTGACAGAATTATATTATTAGAAAGGTCAAGAATTAAAGAAATGAGCAAGAAAATGAGAATTTGAACATGCTTGGCTTAAATGTCAGCTGGATGCACAAATTGCTCAGGGTCCTATGTGAAGCGTTCATTGACTGACCTAAAGATTTGAAAATGTCTAGGAACTGTGGTGATGTCTGCCTAACATGAAGCAAAAATAAACATAATTTTACTCATTTTAATTGTTAATTAGACATAAAAATTTGAAAGGAAAGTGGAAATTTTTTTCCCCTGAATGCTGATCAAGTTAATAGGAGCAGATTTTTTTACAGCTGAGAGACTCTGAAGGCATCTGGGTCTCGGATACTCCTTAAATTTGAAACACAAATTGTCTCAACAAAATGGCGGTCATGCTGGCATTTGTTTTGCTATTCTTCTTGGCTGGTATGTTTTGTTTTCTTACTTGTTTCTCTAATAGCAGTAGGGGAGAGGTCAAGTCTGTTTCATGTCAGGCTTTGCTTGAACTTGTGTTGGGGCTCTTTTTTGTTGCTGTGAATTCATTTTTAAAATTGTAGGTGTTTTACTCCACAGAATGTGCACATGATTCCTCTTAGGATCTTTTAAAATACTTAATCTGACTTCTGAATTGGATACTATTTTGAGTATGAATGAAAGAAAATTAATTTGAAAGATAAGGAGCTGGAGTGAAATAAAAATAAAGTTTGGGTGACATTATGTGGCATTCTTATGAAAGACCATCTTAGGTCCTGTAACCCTGAGAGTGGACTGAGGACCATTGGCTTTAAAAGCACCTTTAAATACAACTTCCTCTGAACAGCCCTTTGGGGGTGGAGGAGCACGTTCAGGTGACTGAGAATGCACCTCTACAAATGAACCGCTTGGTGTCAGGAAAGCATAGCCCAGCACTGCTCAGATGTTGAGACTTAGTCAGGCTGGCTGTGGCTAATGTTGTGTAATCTTATTTTTATTATGTGGCTTCAGTAAAAGGCTGGCCCTTCTGCTTCTCTATTCTTATTCTTATTTTTCTTTTTTTTTATTTTTCCAGTCTTTAGGTTTTCTTGATCCCCCTCACGCTCCCACAATCTTTATCTTGCCCTTTAGCTGCATATTTAGTTTTGCTAAAATGCTGTTATAATGAAATCCTGCTGGTAAAATAAAATCCTGCTGGAATACATTTGGCAGTTGTGTGCAAGCAACCCAAACCTTTCCTGGGATTTTTTTCTGTACTCAGAATTTTTTCCAGAATTGGAGCTTGAAAGAATGAGTCTTTAAAATAAGCTCTCTGGCTTTGAAATGATTTATACAGGGCGGTAAAGAAGTATGTTATGCATCTGCTCGAAAATTAACAAAACTTGCCATTATTTTAATTAGTGAAGAGGATGCTATAAACTGAGTAACATAAAGGAGAGCTAGGTAACAACCTGATTTTTTTTTTAAGGATATAAATTGGTTGGCTCTCCCTTCCCTCCCTTCCCCAATACATTGTTTCTAAACTTTGCACATGTATTCAGCAAGGTACTGATCAGTCCCTCTCCATCCCGCCCACTTCATGAACATTTTGCAAAGCCACAGCAGCAACAGTTTTGGTAACTCTGTCCTGCGGAAAGCACAGTTCTTGCTGCAGCCACTGTGACCTTTGTTGACCTGCCACTGTGCTGCTTTGAGCATGGAAGGGTGGAGAAGCAAGCAAGGAGTGGGTCTGATAAGCCAAGGGGAGAATGTAATATAGAAATGTGGACACATTTCTAGCCAAGAACTCCCTCTGCAGAAATATAGTGTGCTATATTTAATGTGTCTGGAATTAAAACACAAAGCCATATCTAATACCAGGTCGTGAAGGTATTTTAGAATACCTGAAATCTAGCTATTGGTCTCCAAATTCAAGAGCTTGTGTCCATGTTCATCTTGGAAAGCATTACAACCTCTTAGAAGTCCTTGCTTCTCCTTCAGATGGAGAAGAACTTGCTCTGACACCAAGTAGCTGCTTCTGGATACTCAGCTGTTGTCATGTGCTCATGTTTTCATGCCAGTGTACTTAGTAGAGAATTCACAGTTCAGTTTTGTGCACGTTCCTGCTGCAATGAAAAAGAAATTTGAGTTGTGACTGCCTTTTCAAGGAAGCATTTATCAGAAGATAAATTTTTTCAATAATGAGTTAATTTTAGACTGGGATTTACTGAAGTGATGATATGAGGAAGGTGCCCTCTGAGAAAATAGAGGGAGAGAAACCAGAATGGAGTAGATCCTATTAACTCCAGTTCGCCACAGCCTAAAATGAATACTGTCTGAATGCTGGTTCTTTCAAGCCACAAGAAACCCTGTCAGAAAAAAACCCCAAACCCCAATTAAAAAAGATACCAACCCACTTTTGAATTAATAAATGGAAGCTATAGTGAACTCCAGAAAATGGAGTCCTTAGACTGTACTGCTGATTGATGTATTAGCTGTAGTATTTTTCAGAACAGGGAAGGAAAGAGTGATATATGCTAATGCAGATTGTATGTCATGTATGAAGTCTTTCTAGTTATGTAAATAATTGGCTGTCACATCACTTGCTTCCTATCGCCTAGCTAAAGCTTCCTGATACTTTAGTGCTGTAATTCTTTGAAATCTGATGCAAATATATTTAAAACACAAGTATGAGGCTACAAAGCATTGTGGCTTACAGAGAATTTCCATATACCACACTTTTAATGAAGCTTCCTATCCATTTCCTTTATGATTCAATCAATCTCCCCAGCTTTTGACATGGTATTCTAGCACATGGCAGCTTTTCCTTTTTCCTAAATCATGGGTGTCTAAATATGGGTGTCTTAACCATTTCGATGTGGAAACCTCATTTTCTGTCCTTCAAGGCTATCAAAAATAGTCAAATTTGAAAAGAAAACTATCTTCTTGAAATAAAGAAGGAAGAAAAGGAATACATAAAGCTACAGTACAATTTGCACTTACAATATGTTGTATCGCCATCACTGTCCTAACTCTTTACACATCCATTCCGAATTAGTTTAAATAGTCATTAGCATTCCACATACTGCAGTCTATAAAAGGGATTGCGATGCTGATTCTGGGGAAGTGGCAGTATGAACTTCAGGGGGTTGTTTAATATTTGTTGTACACGCGTTGTAAAAAGACAGACCATGTTTTTCAAACTTCACTGTGCATCTGTGCATCGTTGGATGTGTATTCTGAGCCCTGGTGGCCACTGAGCAAGCTGGGCGAAGTCCGCCATTGGTTGTATTGTTAAAAATGTGGATAAATTACACTCTTTCAAAAATGGAGATAATCTCTCTATGCCACTGCCATGAAGGCAGATCAGGAGCACAATGTCTTTGGCCTACAGTCTTAATTCAATTTACTGTTTTTAAAGACTTACCTGATACTCTCCTTAGGAAGAAACCAAAAAAAAAAAAAAAGAAAAAGCAGTGAATGCCAGCCTCCTCTGCTTTCAGAAATGATCTGTTGGCAGAGCCTCCTAGTCTCTATCTTCTGTGTGCACCTACTCCCTTCAAGAGCTGCTCTTGTCCTCCAGGTCAAAGCCTGAGGTACTCTGGGATTTTCTTGGCTGTAATGCTGGGCTTCTGGGTAACGGTTTTGTATGGTTTTGTCTTAGAAACTGCAAGATCTCTTCTTGCTGTGTATATTCTGCTGTATGTCCTTGCCAAGTGTGAGAAGTCAAGCCTAATTCTCACATGACAGAACATACCACTGCATACAGATGTGTGACAGGTAGTCTGATAATGTCTGATTTTGGTTTTTATTTATCCTCAGTTATCTGGTTCTCATTTCTCTTTTCTAATTTGCTTAGTCTGTGTTACACAGCATCAATATGATTGTTCTTGCAGCTATGGAAGTTTCGGGGTTAACTTTATATTGAGCTATATTCAAAGGAAACTGAGATGCACAAGGATGTTACTGGGATAAATAATTTTTGTTTGTTCCTGTATGTCTACTGTCAGCAGAAATTAGGCTAGTAAAGCATGTATGAGGTAAGATTCTCTACTTCATGGTCCATAGTTTTTAGAATCATAGAGCATTTCTGAACTGACTGTAATTATGGAGAAAACTTTTGGGCCAGCTGTCATTGTTAACTAGTTCACTGTATAAGTATAATGTATGATGGTTGCAAGAGGTGTTCTGTGAATATGCCAAAGATGTATTATTTTTAGTTACAACTTTTGGAATTAGGGGAATATATTGAATCACCTTTATACAGTGACTGGAAAAATAACCTGAGATATTTTTCTAACCTTTGCCAGAACAGTTTTTTAAGAACTGACATTTATAACACTTTGTTCTGAATCACTGATGTTATGTGACAGTATATTTATTCTTTCAATGATGCTGGTAACAAAATTGCTCAGTTCATAATGTAGGTTGTTGATTGATCCTATCTGCCAACCCAACCTGTGATTGGAACTCTGAACATTTGTTCCTGATTTCGTTAGGCCCATCCTGCATGGTAGCAATGATTATCTTAAAGAAAGTATATGAGGTGAAAAAAAAAGTTATGTGATTTCCTCCTTGGGGCAAAAATTGAGGAAAAAACACTAATAAAAATTTGAATGGAAAGCATTAAATCAATGAAAGTATATAATGCAAAATGTAGTTGATCTGTACAAAATTGCAATCAGTGGGTGTAGTTTTGCCTAGAAGTTTGCTGAAATTTCGATACATTTGATATATCAAGCACATGTAACTACTAGCATGTGCTTCTGACATCTGTGTTAATGGTTCCTATTCTTTCTACTTATATGAAAACAACTGAATAAACACTCAGTAAGCACTTATTGACTGTAGGTTGTATTAAATGTGACCTACAAACTCTTCTTCACAGTCATTGCTAAAGTACAACTCGTGTCAGTCCAAATCCGTGTTCCTTCCTCTGCTTACTGAACAATGATATTCATGTTGTTGTTTTCACCAGCATACTTCTGTACACACCTGTAACATCCCTTCCTGACACCTCTGATGACATCAACTTGGAGCAAAGAATGACTGCTTTTATCCTTTTCACTGGTGGTAGTCTACAAAAAAGAGCACCACCACCAACGAATCTGTTTAGTTTCTAGGTGGAGCAGTGCATACTCTGTGTTGCACTGATTAAAAGTGGGCGTCCTCATCTTTGCCTAACTTTGAAGGTATCACCGAGTGACCCCGAAGCTATCTTTTGAGGTGCAGTGGATTTTATCTTTGCTCCTTTCTTCTCACACTGCAGCCACATCTACTTGCTCAGCCAAACCATGCTAGCTGCCTAAAAATCCATTTGTCTCATTTCCATGTGGTGATGGTTTTCATCCTCCCCCTCATCTTAGTCGTGTTGACCACAGAGTGACTGTCCATCAACTTCATTCTTTTTGGGGTTCAGCGCTCCTCAACTTTTTAGCAAAGTGTTAAGTATTATGACACCTCTGTGAGGATAGCCTTTGTCAAAAAAAAGTGCAAAAGAACGTTGCAATCTCTTGCTCTGTTCCTGTCTTTGGCACAGCTGTAGCTTACCAGCTCTCGCAGTTGATAAATGTAATAGTAATATTGCTAGAGAGGGTACTGGGCTTTGTTACTTCACAGCTAAAAGGCTTTAGCACTAACACTAGTTGACTCAGGAGAAAAAAAAATTGTGAGTTTGTGGTTTGGAGGTTGTTTAATGCTATATCAGGAGGACAAAAAATTCCTCCATCTGTGAGCTGACTCTAGAGAAAAAAAAAAAGAAACTAAGGTTGAAGTGCAATAGCTGGAAATTACTCTGATGAGAATAAATGAGGAGAATAAACAGAGACCAAGCAAACAAAAGACCACAAAAGGAGTTAGAACCAGAAGGTCTAGATTTTTTATTTCCTTGGTATTATAGTGATATGATGGCTTGCTTTATTTGGTATTGATTGATCACTTCAAAAAGAACTTCCTGACTCATCTGAGCTTGTTGCTAAATAACTCATTTTCTGAAAGAAATTTGATTTTTGGAAACTTGCCGAGCTGACAAAATTGTGTGTCTGTGTCTACAAATTGTTAGTTCTTAAGTAGGAGAGCTTCAGATTTATCCCCACTGGCCCATTGTTCTTCTTCAGATCTGCCCTAGAGGATACACTGCTCTGAACGCAGTAAATATTCAGTCACCTTGCTTGTTGAGTGTGGTCTTAAATGTGAAATACAGCACTTTAGCAGTTATGTATTTCTCATAAAATGGAAGAGACAAGTGTATTTATTTTTTCTACTTTTGATTTGAAGCAGTGCTCTAAGAGTGAAAGGTTTTTTGTCTTACCTCCCAACTTAGATATCTCGACAGAGGTTCAGAGGGCCTGAACCGTAAAATTCTATCTGACAGCGCAACCTGCATATGAGAATCTCTGCTGCTTATGCATCTTAGAAAACTTTTTTAATGTTAAACAGCAATATCAGCTCCAAATGGAGTGGTTCCCGAGTAAGGCAAGCCTTCAGGTCTTTGCAGCATGCTCTGTCCGGGAGGGCTCCACAAGATGGCAATGTGTATCCAGATTCTATTTCCATCTGCTTTAGAGACAAGAGATCTTCCACGTGCATCAGCAGATTTTGCTGGTGGAATAAAATATTAAAAAGTTCTGTATGACAAAACCTCAATTTAATTAAATAATCTTTATTATTTTGCTTAAATTAAAACCATCGTGCGTAGTTTTAATGTTGCTAGATTAATGTGCAAAAATAGGATTATTTTGTAAAATACATGTTTTCTTTCCCTGACACATTCCGTAACACAAAATTTATCTTTGATCGGAGAGTATTATTTTATTGAGACAGATAACTCTGTTTAGCAAATACAAGTAATTATGTCCATTCATAATTCATATAATACCCTTTTTTAAGGGTGGAGTCATTACAAGTTAATTGTTCCTGTCTTTGTATTACTTCCTGTGCTTGACTTAGTTGAAGATTGCTTTTGAGAGCATCCTGACTCGTACACATAAACTGTAAACTGCCAGCCAGTCTCCTACAGATTAGGGATGTCTTTGTGGGGCAGAGAGGTGAGCAGGGAGGAAGTTCTCTTGTCAAAAGAGGAAGGCAGAGAATACTTTCCTGGTGATGAAAGGCACGAAAAACTCCCTTTCAGCCTGCATAGAAGGTAATCCTTGCTCCTTTATTGCTGCTGGGCTCTAGTGCATTTCTTCTTTGCATGAAGTAATGGATAAACAGAGGCTGTTGGTCCCAGGGGCTGGGTGCAGTAATAAGTGGGGAGCAGAAGGGCTCAGAGGCTGCATTTCACCACAGAAACAAAGTGGAATTAGGGTGATACCGAGGGAGGCTGTTTTAGCAGATTTTTAACGGTTTACCACAGACACACAAAAAATGAAGCTCATTTGTGAGACAATGAAAGAAGAGGGAGCAGGACTGTGGGAGAGAAAAACAGTTCCTCCAGAAACGACAATGCTATTAAGAGCTGGTTCCCAGTGGATGACTGTGCCTTATGGGGTCTAATAGGTATGGGCTCTAATCTAATCTTGGCTGGCTGTTGGAATATTCAGAGACTGCTGGAAAACACCAAGTTTCTCTTTCTGGGAGTATCTCAGGTGATTAATAATGTCAGAATGCATGCCTTAGCCTTTCCATCTTTGGGTCACTAAAGCCTCTCTCCTTTCCTTGCCTGCCTATTTCCAAGAAACTTCCTTTGAGACCCCTTTGTCTTATTTGGCTGAAATTGAACATAAAGTTCAAATATTGCCAAAGGGAAAGAGACTGGCAGAAACAGGCTGAGATATGGGCACAGAGCAAGAGTATGTAAAAGCAAGTTTTCATCCTTCATGGTGGTGGTGGTAAAAACAGAGTAAAAAACCCTCAATTTCTGTTCCTCAACTTAAACTTTTGAGGACACGCAAGGTCAGTACTATGAGGCTGAACTGTATCTTCTGCCACATGTGAAATGGTATGTATTTTAGCAGTGATGCAAATATTTTGAGAAGTGGATGTTTACCTGAATTGGATTTCTCAGAGTGAATGGAAATGCACTTTGTATGTTGGTGAGGTGCTTGTCTCTCCTTTTACCCTCCTGGTCTCCTGAATTGACAAGAGCCTGCTAATTTTCACCTCTAGAGCCTCTGAACAGTTCTTACAGAACATGGTCACCAGTTTTCCTGTGATAAAGGCAGCTCCGTAGAAATGCACACTGCTGAGGAAATCCAAAATACTTGCTTCTGTGTAACTTAATCTGTGAGCTCTAAGCATGCATCTGTAAAGATTTCATTCTGGCATGTTGTTGAATTTAATGACTTTAATAAAGTAAGAAACTCTTCACACAATGTTGCTGCCCTGCCTCATTGTAGTCTGTTCTTAGTAAATACCTAGGAATTTTGCAGTGTATTGAAACACCTCAGTTTTCAATTTGCTGAGAACATTCAGCGTTTTCCCAACAGTGTTTCAAAAATATATCTTTTGGTAACATAAATGTGTAAGGTAATATGTGGGCTTGTGGAGTTATGTGAGCCACCAATGGAAAATGCCTGTTTTTCCATGCCTCTATCTGACTGGTAGCACAACTGATTTGCATATTGATATGAGACTGGCAATATGATTCTCATTTTCTGACAGTCTTTGGGTTATGCAAGTCTAAAGTGACCTTTCTTGATTCTTGCTGTATAAACAGAAGTTGAAATTTTGACTTCAGCAATGTTACAATAATATTCTTACCTACCTCAATAGAAACTCAATATTGGGGTTTCAGCCTTTCACTGTCTGAGAAACTTGTTCTGAAGGACTTAAGCCTAGCTAGGCAAAATGAGCTTGGGTTCAGGGTTTTTTTATTTGTTTCTTTGTGGCTTTGTTTGTTTGTTTGTGGTATTTTTTTGGGTTTTTTCAGTCTGAAGGTGGGTAACTGAGATACAGGGAAGATAAGTGGGAGTTTTTGAAAAGTGCACAGCTGATATGGAGTACTACCTGGGAGCGATCGGAAATGCCTGTGCATAACACCTGTTCAACATGTTTGTCAGTGACATGGACAGTGGGATTGAGTACACCTCTAAGGATTTTGCTGAAGACACCAAGCTGTGTGGTGCAGTCTCATGCTGGAGGGAAGGAATGCCACCCAGAGGCACTGACAAGCTTGAGAGGTGGGTCTGTGCAAACCTCATGAAGTTCAACAAGGACTGGTGGTGTGAGAGCCTTGGGAGAAGGACCTGGGGGTGTTGGTTGACGAGAAACCCTATGTGAAGCATCAATTCAGCTGCAGCCCAGAAATCCAATTGTATCCTGGGCTGCATCCAAAGCAGCATGGCCAGCAGGGCAAGGGAGGGGATTCTGCCCCTCTGCTCTGCCCTTGTGAGACCCCACCTGGAGTGCTGCATCCATCTCTGGGGTCCCCAGCACAGGAAGGACATGGACCTGTTGATGTGGGTCCAGAGGAGGGCCATGAAGATGATCCAAGGACTGAACACCTCTCCTTTGCATAAATATCAACCCAAAACTGAAAGACTTATTTAGAATTGGAGATGCGGTAGATGACAGCATCAGCAACATATGTCACACAGTGTATGAATAAATCAAGTCCCATCAATGGCTAATGAAAGGCTTTTCAATATGCTTAACACTAAATTACTTTTGATTAAAAAGCTTACTGGAGAGACAAACGTAAACTGTAGCTAGGTGCACTCACGTTAGACAGTTACGTGCTGAATCTAGTTTGAAATGGATAAGTGCTAACACATTTAATTTCCTGCATACTCAGTGAGACAATGTTTGCATTTTTTTAAACAGTAATTTTGAGTGAGTCTTTCAAAGTGCTTGAGTCAGCACTGGAGCAAGAGTGTTTGGAAAGATGATCATGCAAATGGAGCTTCAAGTGATTTAATATGCTCACCATCACAGATAGATAGCTTGATCTATGGCATACTTAGAATGATGGAACAAGCTGTGTACATCAGTGGTGTATTTCAAGCTGCTAGTATTCTCAGCAAATAATGTTTAATATGGGTTTATCTTTAGTCTGGAAAACTTACTAGAAAGTGTGATGAATAACAAAATTATGGAAGCAACAAAATAAATGAGAGTGGATATCTGGATGTAATAGCAGAGAGGAGAGAGAAAATAAGCTGTCTGGGTTGCACCAAAGCTAGTTTTGAGCTCCTTATGCTAAATCGTGTCAGAACTGTCATTTCTTATGAGTATTCCTCAGACTGGAAACTTGCAATAGCTGTGCGGGAAAGGATGAGCACTGAGTTCAGGGTCAGTCAAAGAGGAGAAGCAAGTACCTCACTAATGGGTGAGGTAACGGAAGTACTGGAAACAGGCAACTTTGTACCAGAAAAGGGTGTTTCTTAATGGAAAAAGCCTTGAGGTGAAGGAAAGCAGTGTTGTGCACTGATAAAAGCTTTTTAAAAAGGTAGAGTCTGCAATCATTTTCAAAAACATAGCCGATTCTCTTTGCGATTGTTTTTGCTCAAGGGTTGCATTCTAAACAAATATTGCATTCTAAACAAATTAATAGGCATGTAGTCCTTTAGTAGCATCCTTTTAAAACTCCCAGAAAGCAATGAGTATGCTCACTCTTTACTCAGCAGCACTCCCACAATAGATATTGTCCTCTCTAGCAATCAGTCTAAAAAGTGTGTTTCAAAAATGAAATGCGTGCCTATTTGGAAAAGGTTGTAGTCCTTACAGATCTGAAAGTCTAAATAGGTAGATACTATTTTTTGCACTTTAGGGGGCACTTAAAGTGATTTTGAAACATACTGATATTGCTAAATTTTTCAATGCAAACTTATAGTTTGAACATAACTGATAGTCTTTTTTCTCTTCTGACCAGACTTTGGCCTGGTCACAATCTCTGTGATGGCAGCAGTCTACTATATGGTTTGGTGTCCAGCCCGTAGCAGAAAAAGGAGCCTCTGGACTCTAGAGGGGCAGGTTAGCAGCTGAGTAGACACAGGTCTATGCTGAACTGAGCAGGAATACATCTGAACAGCTTCAAACCCACTGGTTTATTGTGCTTTTTGTCTCTGAAATTTCTGCTTCAAATAACTATTCTTGATAATAATTTCTCTTTTGTTCTTATCTGGTTGCAAGAAAATTAAAAATATAAGTAAATAAATATGTTGTATCCCATATTATAGAAATTATAGAAAATTTACATTGAAAGGAACTCCTGGAAATCACCTTGTCCAACTTTCTATTGAAAATGAGGCCCTGGATTAGACTATCTAGGGCCATGTCAAGGTGAGTCTTCAGTGCCTCCAGCAAGGGAGATTCCACCACTTCCATGATTTAGTTGACGCAGAATCACAGAAAGGCTGAGGCAAGATGGGACCTCTGAAGGTCATCTGGCCCAACCCCTTGCTCAATGACGTTGCCCAGAATGTGTCCTCATGTGAAGTATTGTTTTTCCTTTATCTAGATGGAATTTCCCCTGAAGCAACTTGTGTGTCTTGTGTCTTCTGGCACCTGTGCATTCCTGTGCAGAGTGACTTTGCCTTCTCTGCATCTACTTGTTAGCTATTGGAGTACTCTCATAAGGTCTCTGCTGATCTCTCCCTTCTCTAAGCTGAGCAAATCAGGTTTCTTCAACTTTTTTTTTGTAGATGACATTCATCAGTCCTCTAATCAATTTGGTGGATCTTTGTTGTGCCCTCCCCTGTTCTTCAGTGTTCTTCTTGAGCTGAAAAACAGGACAAAGTATTCCAGGTGTGGCCTGACAAGCAGCAAGATGAATAATGGCAGCCCTCAAGTTGTTGAGTTACCTCTGACTGACACAGTCCAGGGCTCTGTTGGCCTCGTTACTGTAAGGGCACTCTGCTCACTCAGGCTGAGCTTGCTGTCCCACAAGGACCTTCCTAGCAAGGCATTAAATGTCCCCGGCCGAGCAGTTAGGTATGTCACCAGGCTCATCCATCTGTCTGATCTTTACTCAAGATATCTTCCCAGGCTTCCCACCACCACTCTTTACTGCCTGTGTGTGAATCTCATGTAAGAAAGATTTAAAATGTGAGCTAAATGGTTGAATTTTTCTAGTCCGAAGGAAATAAAAGTACAGTGCTCCTGCCAAAGCTTTAGAAAAAGGGATAGGTATGTTATGTCATGGTGTAGTAAGATACCTGTCAGAGAAAAAATACCCCAAGCACAAACTGTACTTGAGCCTGGCCATTAATGAGGAGTCAGCCTGAATACTTAACCATTCCGTCTTTTAGGAAGAGATGACATGCTTTTTGTGTTTGGTGAATTATTTAATTAAAGACAGATACGTGGATTTTATATACCATTTACCTAACTGCTGGGATTTTTTTTTAAATTTTAGACTACAAAGGAAGAGTGAATGAAATACAAAAGAGATACAACAGAAGGTACAAAAGAGATATGGCCAGCTCTCCAACCCAAGTGTCAGCCTCTACGTTGATTCCATTTTCCTCTATCTGGCTGAAGAATCCCAGTCCTTCATGTCAAAAGTATGTTTGTATCATACATCTTCCATTTCTGATGTTCATATAGACTCTAGCCTACTGAGGCAACTGTCTGTTTTTCACGTTTCATCACCAGTACTTTACCTGTGGAAAAATGTGTACTCTTATTGTGTTGAACCCAACTTGGGGTTAAAAAGTATTATTTTGTTTAAATTCCATATTGTGGAATAATAATAAATGTAGATACTGTTATTAATTTTCCTTTAGTAAATCTTAGATTAATCCATACACATATGCTTTAAACTGCCCTCTACATTTTCTGTAACCCAGAGGAGAACCTTATTATCAGGATAATGCCAATAGAAGTGGAAGAAACCATAGTGTGTACTCCATTTGCAAAAACCTTTAAAAATCTGGACTCCATACGTAATAGAAACACAAGACAAAACATCTGAAAAGGAAAAAGTAAATGTAGTACGTATTACATGAACATATTATAGTTGTATAAGTTATCTGAAATCAAATGCTTTAGAAGAAAATGTGACTTGAGTTTTTAACAAAGATTGATATTTATCAGATCAACCTCTATTCTGTAGGTGGGTATAAATGCTCAGATAGCTAGGTAGTTTTTAAGAGAAAAGGCAAGACACAGTGATGCATCATTGGGTACCTCAAGAAGTAAGGGGTGGGAATCAGACAAAAGTTTTTTGGAAAGTGCTGTGTACTGTGGCTTTAGAGTATCATCCCTCCACAGCACTTTGGTTTCCCACTTCTCACTGCCATGGAATAGGGTATGCAGGCCCCCTGCACTGCACACAGCTTTCAGCAGTCATTTCTTTATCTTCTGCAGAAATGCTTGCTCAGCTCATCTCTTGTGTTACAGTAGTCAGTGTATTACAGAGGGGTTTATAGGCTCATTTGAAATCTTTTCACACACAGTTACACCAGCAATGGTACCCCCCACCTTGGTATCTTTGCTACAGCTCTGCTTGTGAGACTTAACAGCATAGGATTGGTGCAGAAAGATACCCTGGGAGACTGGAATTGTGAAGCCCTGTAAGAGAACTAAGTCAAGACTGACACAAGACGAAGAGCTGAGATACAGATTAGCAGCCTAGTTACTATAGCGATGAAGAGGAGTGTATCTTGAATGTGACAGTGTCCTTTTCAGCACTTGACATGATAGGTACCTTTTCTACAATAATAATATCCTTTGCAAAAGCAAAAGAAAAGGCAAATGTGTAAATTGTGTATGCTGCTTTCTGTCATATGCATATTTATTTCACAAAGCTGCAACAGTAAAAGACATCAACAGATCTGATAACAGAAAAAAACCTGTGTAAACAGGTATACATGAACTGTTACATCAATGAACTAACTACTCGTTAACACTAATGCTTTCATATAAACTCTTTGGTTACCTGGCAATATGTGGAATAGAATCAGATCAGTAATAATCCTGTTCTTTAAATCACCTCCCAGTTTCTGTTTTATTTGTAAACACCTACAGCCCCCTTTGTTATACAGCTCCCACAGAGTGCATAAAAAACTTCATTATCAATTAATTTGCCTGGCTTCATTTCCCAGCTGTACATCAGTATCATGCTATGCATTGAAATCTCTGTCTTCATAGATTTTCCAGTAAGAAATAAAACAAAAATGATACTTTTTGAAGCCTAACTGAGAACCCATAATATAGACATATAATATTTTCAGTACTGCAAAGAGAAAACTTCATTTAATCCTGATAAAAATCCCTTCTGTTGAAAATAATGAACACAATCCCTGGTAATTTTTTCCTAGGAGTCTTTCAGATTTCAGTTTCTCAGTCCTTCAGTGTTCTCTACTGCAGTGCAGGTGTTAATATGGTTATTTATTTTATTTTATATTCTTGGATGCATTTCAAAGTAAGCTGTTTTGTTATCATATAGTATTTTCTCCATAAAAATCATTTTCTTTAATAAAATTATTACATGTTTTAACCTCCCCCCATCATGACACTGTTTAATTCTGCAGTCTCCTTTTTCAAAAGATTTCTCACAGATCTGAATCTTCACTTTAGACACCAGAGTTACCATTACTCAAAGATCTACCATTACGTGTGGAACATTAATGCAGGTAGTAAAACTGATCTATCTAATGGGTTAAACCTGTGTGAAGGAAGAGCTTGGAGAGGGCATTGCAACACTTAACTCAAAGGAGCTAGAGATGGCTGGCTGAAGAATTCCAAAGGTCTTCCTCCAAGGTAGTGCCCTGCCACTCTTTATTCCCTGGCTTGGGAGACTGACTTCTGCAAAGTGAAAGCTAATGTATGTACAATGCATATATAGTCTTTGGCTGACTTGCTGATACTGGTGACAGAAGGGCAAGTTTGAGCCATCTGCAGTGGTCACGTTCTGGTGGACAACTTTGCTGTAGGATCTGATCTGAGATGGCCAATTCATTTCACACAGATTACACAACAGCCTCCAGATAGAGCAGTGCTGGTTGTTATGGACGTGGGCTAGATTCAAGCTGGCAGTTAAAGCATGAAGGGCTCCATATGCCAGTATGTCCCCTGAGCCACTAGTTGACATATGGTTTTATTCTCAGAGAAACGATGCTAAGCTGATCTGAAATTATGTATGCAAGGGTTAAAGGTGTCTTTTGCTGTACCTCACAGGAGCTTTTCACAGGTATTTATATCACAGGGGAAAGACCCATAGTGTGGAAATTATAAATCCCCCTTATTCATTTGCTATGCCTATTCATGTTAAATTTAATGTACAGTGGTATCCTCTAATGACTGAAGAAGCCTGTAGGCCTTATAGTAATGTTTTTAGCTTAGGTTCTTTGGTGTGGTTTTTTTCTGGTGTGAGGGTGAGTGTGTTGTTTGTTTTTTGTGTTTTGACGGTTTTTTGTTGGTTGTTTTTGAGGCAAGTGAGAGTAAAGATGTTTGCATATTTATTTGTGGGTTTCGTTCTGCTATGAAAAATACGTCTACTAATTTAGTTTCTATCTACAATTGCCACATCACCTGTACCTTGTGCAACCTAGCCAATACAACTTCTAAATCTGCCTTTGCTTCTTTTAATTGATAGGCACAGCTGAACTCCTGTTTTTGTACTACTCCAAAATTCAGAAAGTCTTCTAAGAAAATTGTTGGAGGTGGTTGGATTATGCTCCCTACAATTGAAGATCATGTTGAAATTGTAAATTCTTCCAGTCTACAGATGAAATATAAAATATTCCATTTTCTTTTCCCATTTGTATGAGTCCTGGGATCTAAAAAACACAGAGATTAGCTTGACCTAACCGACATTTCACACAGTCCAGCAGAAAGAGAATCAGCAGACTACTTTTCCCTTCTCCCACCAAATTTTTCAGAAATTTACTGAAATTGGGCTTTAAGTATATGCATATTTAGAATAGTATGACCTCATGGCTAGGGCTTTACTGCCAGCCTGAAAGACACCAAATGGGGGAACAAGCCCAGGTTCATCTACCACTATGACTAGATTTGCTAAGAAAAAAAATTCAGTTGAAATTAAAGAAAAGAAGGAAAGTAAAGAAATAAAAGACTAGGAGGAGCTTAGGATCTGTACTCATAAAGATCTGGTCACAGATAAGTCTTCCAAGACTTTTGTTAGCACCAGAGAATTGCTGCTGTCCTTACCTTTACTTGTTCTCACCTAAAATGCTTATGGCATAGTCATTTAAGTTGGAAATATGGCACAAAACCTGAAGCAGACCTGGTGATTTCACTGAGAGTTTTGCTGTTTTTTTATTCTCCTCACATTTCCTTCTTAATAAGCAGTGTAAGTGCAGATACTGCAGTGGGCATAGGAGACATGTCGTTATTATCAGATGTGGGTCTACAGCTGTTGCACCAAAGAAATGTTACTTCTGATGCCCCTAAACTTTTGTTGTAAATATGTTCCCAGAAGAATAAAATATGATTGTTAAAGGAGGAAAGCTACACATGAGGGCATGCCTCAAGAGGAAGCAGAGAATGATTGAAGTTTCAAGAGAAAGCTATAGGAGAAAAAGTCTTTTATAAACCACAGAGAAGCCTGGAGCATACTCTGTGGGATCTGGAGGAAGAGATAAAACCAAAGAATAAAAAAGTGTTCACTCTTAGAATGATGTAAGGCACCTGGAAAAGAAGTGGTTGTAAAGGATGAAAATACGTATCAGACATCTGCTAGAAATGAAGGTGAGACAGACTAGGAACTGATTTAGAAGGTGATCCTGTCACTATCTAAATTGGTTCATAAGCAGCATGAATGGAAAAGGTACTTTTAGTCTTTACTCAAATAAGAGTAAAGAGAATGTATTTTAGTAATTCATTTCCATATGCCATTTTTGTAAACACATTATGAAATACTACTTAGTCAAAAATTTGAGGTGGAAATTTTAAACCACTGTGTACAACTATGCAAACTGAAAATCTGGCTGCTGGAATAGTTCTGAGGACTGAATATATGAAATATCCCACACCCGGTGTATTTTGCTTAACTTTGTTTCTGTGCCATGTCACTCTTTTATTTTTTTTTTCTACTCTGTGCTAAAATGTATAATTAGCTGCAGTTTGTTCTGTTTTGTTTTTCTCCTAGAGCGACCTACAAAAGCTCCCACTCTGTCTTTATGTAGTGCTCTTAAGCCTAACCATGAAAAGAGCTGTCAAAGAAGCTGTCATGAGCTGGGTAGGGGTCAGTGCTAATTAACAGAAGGACTTGTAAGAGGAATAGTGTGACTCTGAGATCAAGGCTGGGGTGTTTGGACAGAAAAGAGATGGGCAACACTGTGCTTCTTTTAGCATGAGAGCTCATAAGGCCAGGAGGAAGCTGCAATAGTAAAGATGAGGAAATGAAACAAATATGTTAGGATTTCAGTAGTGATGCTCTTCAGGTAATGGCATTCCAAGTCTGCTGCTGCTGGCTGATAAGGAAGGAGTGAGGCCAGACAGCTCAAGGATCAAGTTCAAGGTTCAAAACTGGATCAAATTTTTCAGTTGCTTTCTGTATTTGTGTAGTTTCTTTCACTTTTAAGTGTAAATCAGCACACTTTCACTTAATAGAAAAGCTGAAGATGTAGCTAGGAAAGCAGTGAGGAAAACTCCGTAAATTTATCTGCTCATGGGAGACAAAGAAGTCACTTATGCCATTGCCTGAGTGTCTTCTGAACAGCAATGACAGCTGAAAATAATTTTATTAAAACTGGTTGTACTATCCCAGACTGATTTGTAAGTTCTCCATCGGAGGTCAGGGCTGTTTTATCCCAAGGGGGCTGTTTTCCATAGGGAAAATTAATCATTTATGTTGAGAGTCTAAAACACGGCTGAACTGCATGAGCCTAAAAATTACGTGTATCTCTGCAGAGTGCAAACCAGGATCTGATATGAAACTATTTACACCAGCCATGGATGTAGATCTCAGTAAAGTGAGTCAGGTTTTAGGCAGGTGATTATTCTAGTGGATCTGCTCTGATATTTGCTATTTTATAGTCCAGGGCTATAAATCTTTATCACTTTCTAGTGTTTTGCTCCTTAGAGAGGCTCTTTTTTTTTTTTTTGACTTTACAAGCTGATTTAAATTTAATCATAATTATGAATGGAACATGAATTATAAGCATTTTAAAGCCTCTTAACTTGATATAGTTAAACCAACATTTGGGTAATAAATAATTATTTTATGCAGGTTAATCAAGGTCTTTTTCATTTGTACATCCATTTCCAATAGGTGGCACTCCAACAGTTTCTGTAAATGTTATGCTGTTTGAGTCTGAACTCTTGCAAAAAGAGTCTGTGCAAATAATGAAAAATTGATGTGTAATTATTTTGTTTTAGACATAATAAAAATTTTTTCCAGCGTTTATAAATTATATGTTCAATGGTGTAAACTAGGGAAATAGCAGAGGAGGAAGAGGAAGAAATTTCTAAAACTGTTTGTTTATAAAATTTTGTGAAATGTGTTATGGCAACTTTATTTTGTATTCTCCAGTTATCTCCCAAAACTACTACGGTCCTTGCCCAGGATGTCTGGAGTGCCTGGCATGGAGACAGCTCTACTGCCTGTGATACTCTGGAGTTTGATTTCACAAAGCAATGATTCTTTTGGCCCTCAGAAGAGCTCCTGCCAGTGAGAGAAAAAGGGAAAGAATAGCATTGAAAGGGATCAGCTTACAGGGGAATACAAGATGTAACTATGAGTCTGGATTTACCTAAATTCACAATAGTCGTAAGATATTCTAAGCATGACGATGTGGTTGCCCCTAAAGATGAGCTGACTCCAGTTCCCTGCCATTCTTTGGCTGATGAGTAAAGCTCAGGAGAAATCCTGGCAACACTGAACACAATGGCAAAGTTCCGTTAAACTAACAGAAGCTGAGATTTTACCTTGTAGCACTGATCCTCCATCCATTCACAGACATCTCCTGTGATACACAGAATAGCAGAGTTTTGGTAAAAACCATAGCTTGTTCTGAATGCTCTCTAAATCTAGTTTAGCCAAGAAAATAAGTGCATGTTATTCACTTTACATGAAGCAAATTTGGTGACTCAGTGTGGTCATTCTGTGTGCCGAGCAGAGGAACTCACAGTTCAGAAGACTGGGGCATCTAATTCCAGAAAAGTTTATCTGCTGAGTAGCAGTAGTGTTATGACTGAAAGCTTGTGCTGCTGATATTATATGTGTTTCCCGTGGATCTTTGTTTTTATTCAGGGTAGTCAATCTTGCACAGCAAACCTTTGGTAAAATAAAAATAATGTCTTGGTGATTTCTTAGTTAATGGGTGCTATTTTAAACATCCTGCCTGTCATTCTGGGCAACTGTTCATCCTTCATTCTCCCCAAAAGATGAAAATCTGAAGGGAAAATATGTTTTTTGGTTGGCTTATAGTGTAGTAACCAACATCTAACTCTATTTCTTAAGGGAGTTTGGCATGGTTAATGCAGGTTGCTACCAAAATTCCTGAAGGGTAAAGGCGTTTTTTTTTTTTAGCTAAACCTGCTGAAATCTGGCAAGACAAAACCAGAGGTAATATTAATTAAAAAGTTTTGTCATTGTATAGAGTTAGTTTGTTTGCAGTAAATGGCACAGGACTTGCCTTCACTAAAAATTTACCTGAAACACAGAGAATTTTACCCCATATTCGATGAATATTTTTGGTGTAGATAGGATGTGGGAACATCAGTATGCAAACCAAATACATAAATATGCATTGTCTTATTATGAAGAAGTATGTGTTTATAAGCACATACTAAGGAACTTTTCTGAACATTACCTGCAGTGTAGAAAGACATCCCTTTTTGTCAGCTGCTCCTTTACTGTGCCCTTCAAACCATGTTTGGTCAGAAAACCTCACTGCCTTTTTGTGCTGTCTATATTTGTTTTGACCAATCTGTCAAACCAACTGACAACAACACTACAGCTGGACTGTGCAATATGCTTTATTTTTAGGTTTCTGTAAAAGGTTTATGTCCTGTGTAAGAGCTGTGGAGGAAAGGCATCATTATGGAGGAATCCTAATTGTAAATTGAACCACATAATTTTCTCCACCCCAAATTAGCAGTATAAGGTAAGATAGATTGGATTTCAAGGGCTGTGACACTCCTCCCTCTGATCCAGTTTAGTTGTCCTTGATTTGTCTGGAGAGAAAACAAGCTTTTTAAAAGGCTGTACATAGCAGATAACTTTTGTGTGAAACCAAGCATCCTTCAGCATCCGGAAGGTTTGAAAACTCCAGCAATTTATCATGTTACTATTTGCTCATTGCCTGGTTTTGGATATGAAAGCAATATGGTCATACTTGTCAGGCAGAGAAGTTAATTTCTAGTTGTGTCTTCCTGGTGAAGGGTTCGAAGTTTTAGCTCCTCCTTTGCCTCCTTTTCTCATCCTTTTGCCATCCTGAAAGGACTAAGATTTGGCTCCTCTGATAATCTACTTGCCTTAATAAACCTGAAAAGTGGCTGATTGGGCTGCATAGACTAATCCCGACTTTTCCTTGGTTCTGACCAAAGTTGTTTGCACAGGCTGGCTCTCTGTGACAGTTTCAGCTGTGGATTTAGGACTCCAACAGATCTCCTATGTCAGATTTAGCTACAGGAGTTCTGGACATTACCATCCCCACCTGCCCATTTCTCCTTACCAGCTGCAGGTTGCTGCATTTCATAGCCAGGATGACAGAATGGAAATTAACTCTGTACTTCAGTTGTCCCAGGTCAAGGACTCACATTTCAGTGTAAAACCTTCACTCTTGGCTTAGGTTAGTTCACCAAATTGTACCTGTGTACTTAGATGGACTGGGAGCCTGGGAGGCAGAAAACTGGTACCGACAATTAGATGTTGCAGTACTAAATCTGCCAAAACATCTCTGTGGGAACCCTAGAAAACACCAAAATTGAAACTTCTCCCTTGTATTGCACCAGTAGAGCAGTTTTCAAGCCACAAAGCATTTATTTTTAATGTCTTAAAAGAAAGAAATCAGATCTACCCAGGAATTTTGACTCTTTTCTCTTTTCTTTTGCTTTGAACTCATCAAAACCCACCTATATTTAGCTTTGAATCTGGCAATGAATAAATGTGTGAAATCTTATGTGGGCCAAATCTATATACATAATTGCTAAAATATTTTTGCTTATCATATGCTGTATTTAATATTGATATTTTGTACATTATTTTTAATATACTGAATATACAGATAATATTTTGGTTAATTATTGCTCAGCATTTTACTTTATTCACATGTATTTATATTTGTATGGCAGTTGATGTCTAAACAAAGCTAATTTTTAACAGAAAGCATATCTTGCATGTGGTTGTGTTGAAGATCTACAATATACAAATGGTCATGCTATAGAAAGAAGAGTTGGGTGTTTTTTAAGATACACAGTTTTCACAAATACAATTTGACACGAAATTTTAGGATCTCTTTTGGATTTCCTCAAAAGAGTAATACCATGTATGCTCTGGGAGTTCTGTATTATGATATAACAAAATCTTTCTTCAGGGAGCAGGTAAAATAATGTCAGTGTGTTCTCTGACAGTTGGGGAAAGATGCCAATTAAAGCATGAATTTGCTTACCTGTGCTTATTAGCCTATCCCTAACTAACAAGGCAACAAGCTCTTGAGTTTTGGGAACTGAACTAATTTTGTTTAACACTTTTCCCCTCTGAGAATTGCAGAGCTGCACCTTTTAATGATGCTTCCTCTCTTTGGAGACAAATAAATGTTAAGTGTTGTCAGTACCCTCTTTCACAGTTTCTCTTTTAGCTCTGTCTGAATAGCTTTCTGCTTTTACTTATTCCCTTGATGCAAATTTTATTGAAATCTCAATTCCTTGTAAATTGGATCTCAAACTATCTTTTGAATTTTATCTATATGAAACATAAAGCTACTGAGAATGACTGTTCCTGTTTCTCCCTTCATGCATTCTCAGTAACTCCACAGACAATGAATTATTATTTTACTCACTTGTGTGGCACCTTTGCTCTTCTAGCTGACAGAGATATTTATGTCTTATAGTGTGACTTGGAGGTCGTTAGTTCTGGACTCTGAGAATCTGCCAATGAACAGGGAATTTTTAAAAGTCAGGGCTCCTTGCAAGTCCTGCTGATTTGATGGAGAACTTAATCAGTGGAGATTCATTATGAACTTGCTGGCTTTCCTTTGCTGCTAGAGGTAGACAGAGCAAGACTCAGAGTTTTGAATCCCTGGAAATCAAGGTCTTTCCAGTCAACCTTCAAAGCCTTGCCAGAACTACAGCCAGATAAGGATAGCTTAAAGGTGGCTGCTCACCCTCAGGTCACATGACCCACTGAATGAAAGAAGCATGGAGCCAACATACCATGGTTGCATGTTCACACTTGGCACCTTAAAGCTGGAAGTAGGGAACTATACGTTTTGTGTGTGAATTTATGACAGGTGCTTGGTGAAATTGCTTGGTGTGGGCGCAGCAGATTGCCTCTGGTGAGGGGTGGTGTATTGGTTTTGCAGGGCCTGGTTTTTGGTAGCGGGGGGGCCACAGAGGTGGCTTCTGTGAGAAGCTGCTAGAAGCTTCCACCATGTCCAGCAGAGACAATCCCTTATGGCTCTGAGGATGGATGTGCCGCTGGCCAAGGCTGGGCCAATTAGAGATGGTGGTAATGCTTCTGTGATAACATATTTAAGAAGAAATCATAACAAAGTTGGTGGCACAGCTGTAATTTTCCAGCTAGAGAAGAGTAGAAGTGAGAATATGTGAGAGGAACAACAATGGAGGCACCAAGGTCAGTGCAGAAGGAGGGGCAGGAGGTGCTCCAGGCACCAGAGCCAAGATGTCCCTGCAGCCCGTGGTGAGGCCCATGGTGAGGCCGTTGTCCCCCTGCAGCCCATGGGGG